>JAVJIF010000478.1:0-60292 GCA_038442645.1 Agave tequilana
TGACTCTTCGGCTCTAACAGAATGGTAAGTGACATCAGGACGGTGGGAACGTAGAGATTCGACCATCATATCTATGTCACGATTTCTAGCATTTTGAGCATGAGTCATGCTTCTAGCATCTTTTCATAGTTGATGGTTCATTGTCTTGTTGAAAAGATGAAGAGTTGTTTTGGAAGTGGTATTGAAATTGTGAGTCCATCAGATTTTGTGATTGTTGTTTGGACTCACGGCATACTCCGTTCCAAAATTGATGGTTTTCTATTTTGGACGGGTGGAACTGAGTATGAATCTTGAACATAATGTGGACTGGTTGGAGAAGGAGGACAAGGTGGTTGGAAATTATGCTCGGGGGAGGTGAATCCCCACTGACTCGGTAAAGAGTTGAAGTCATTATGGAAATATAGTTATTAGATGGGGGGTATGGGTCATATTGATTCGGATAAGACCAATCCGGCACACTAGGTTGGTCAAAGTTATGATATGCCGGGTTGGTAATATCCGAAAATGAAGTCGGTGTGTAATATGGATTATTATTTAGTTGAAAAAATTATTATTATAGTCCATATCACACAGTAGAATACAAACAAAGAAAAACAAACAAATAAACAAACAAAAAAGAAAAAAAATTCTAGCCTAAGTTAGGGTAGACTTAGGACCTAGACGACTCCTAACTGGTTAGACTGTCCACAGGAGGTCTAATGTAGACTTTAACCACAAGCTAATCAGCCAGGTCAGGGCAAGGTTGGTGGGAGGTTTTCCGTCAAAGACGTTCCTTAATTAAATAACCACCAACCTTCGGGCTTTCGGCCCTCAATCCCTTTCCTAGACACTGATTTTGCAGGAGTTAGATTCCAACATTTTTCCCCCTTAGATAATCTCCTAATTGAGTCCGAGATGTCCCTAGGGCCAACGTCTACTCAATTTAGTTAGGCTTGGGTTAGTGAGTGCTTGGAATGTGATTTTTGGGCTAAGGAAGGGTGATTAAATCCCCACCTTATCTTGTTATGGGTTAGTGCCCTTAAGATGATTTTGTGCAAGGTGTGCAAGATAAAGAAAGTAACATTCAAAAGCAAATATCACCCAAGAATGTTTCCTATGCTATATGCTATGCTTACATACCTTGTCTCCAGCACTCTTCAACAGTAAAAAAAAATAAATGAATGAAAGAATGCGTGCCTAAAATGCAAACGTCTAAAAATTTTAACTTTTGCAACAAACTTTTTACTGTTGATTATTAGCAGGTTTTTGTGATGGCATATAAGAAATAAATAATTGCAGAAAACTATAATTTGCAAAGCTAGCAGCCCTGCAAAAATCTGTTAGTAGTCAACTCGTCCTTGCCGCGGATCCGCGGCTTTTGCCGTGGAAATGCGGCAATTCAGAGGGCCCTTGGTCTCTGCTTTCTATAGCAAAGGCCCAAGGCCACTTATATGTTACTGCAACCTTAAATTTTAGCTTTGCTTGCCCTGAACCTGCAACAGAGAAGAAAAATTCGTTTAGTTCTAAAAAAAAATTCAAATTCAAAAAAAAAAAATTTAGATTTCAAAAAAAAAACATGTACCCTCCCCGGCAACGGCGCCAAATTTGGTTGAGGCTAAAACCTGCACAAAAAATACGAGATTACAGAACTTAAAACAAATATGTGCAAGTGCTCAATTCTTCCGCTATAGCAAGTGGCTATGCGAGTCGTGATCCACAAGGAGGTTTGCGATGGAAGCTTTACGTGTCTTTATTGAAATCGTTAAGAAAACAAAAGAAAGTTCTTATCTGTTTTAAAGTTAAGAAAAAAGAAAAAGAAAGTTAAAGGTTAAAGTAAGAAGAAAGCGAAGGATGAAGAAGGTGGAAAATCAGAAAACGATATAAAAGCGACTATGTACAAATGGAATGAGTGGAGAAGAAAGAATGAAAACGGTTTGGAAGAAGTGGTGTTTGTGATTTACTTTACAGAAATGAAAGAAAGAAATAAAAGAGTTACTTACCTTCTTTTCGTCAAATGCTTATCTTGAGATCTTAGCTACGAAGTTACCTTGAATTAGAGGCATTCAGCGCATAGCCCATAAGATTTGAGTGTTGGTCTCATCCACATTACATCATCAAGACTACTTCAAGAATGAAAGATACAGAGAGAGACTCTACTCCATCGTCATGAGCTATCGATGGCACTCGCAATGGCAAGGCTCTTTCGATGCTTCTAGACTCACTTGGAAGACGATTGTACGAAAAAGAAGAGTAAAATAGAAAAGAAGAAGAAGAAGAAGACTAATAGAAGTACATACACAAAAAGAACATCGATTCGATTCCATTACAATCAAAGAAAAGAAATAAGTCTTACACCGGTGTCACTCCAGCTCAAGCTTCAGTCTTGTTCTTCGATGCAAGTCGATCTCCTCTGAATTACATAAATGAAACCTAAAATTACATACAAAGAAAGACTAAAAACCTAAAACTAAGAAATGAAAACTAAGCTAAATCCTAATCTCTGCATTGGCCTCATTTCAGCACAACAATTGCCCTTTATAGACCAAAAACCCTAACCATAAGATCCGGGGAGGTCGGGGAAGTTCACGCTTCCCCTAACTCCCCAACAATGCCGCAAAAATGCGGCTTTTGCGCGTTTTTGCGGCAAGGGTGTGGCCAGGTGGCCACACCCTGTTGGTGGGGTCTCCCCGGTTCGATTTCCTGCTTTTATCTTCAGTTGGTTTCTTCGTTTGAGTCCTGGATTCTGACGAAATGGCCTTGGATTCTTGGCTTTAACCGATCGATTCTGAGAGGAATCTTCTCAACCGGTTCAACCTCTTGATTTGCCCTGATTTAGTATGTGCGAATTAATTCTGATTTAATTCAGAATTCTGGTGGGCTTTTGGGCTCATTTCACGTCATCTCTTCAAGGATTGGGCCTGCAAATAAATTAAGCAATTAATTAGGATAATGCAGGCTTTTATTCTAAAATAAGTATGGAAATATGTTTCTAAATATGCAACATTTGTGACCAATCACTTCAATTGGTATCATTGAATCGTTTCAATTGCATCAATTTGACTCTATTTTTTATACTCATTTTTTTGTTTTCTATGTATGTATGCTCTAATTTTCAATTGGTATATCCATTCTCATACATATATATGATGTTCATGTGCTTACTTTACATTTGGTATACATCTTTAAAGCACAAAGTTTATGCTAAGCTTGATCTAAAACCTTATTTTCAATTGGTAATTGACATTTTTAAGCTTATGCATTTGTTTTTAAATTGGTATCAATATGGTTGATCATTACTTTACTATTGATCACTATTTTATAATGATCATTTTCAAAATTGATATCAAAATTCAAAATTTTGTTTTATGAGAAAAATTCAAAATTTTTTGATGTGTATTGCCTATATGCAAGGAGAGCTTAACATCTCTTATACATATAGATTCATGTTGAGTGTATTGTATATTGAGGAGCTTGACAACTCTTCTTTATGTGGTACACGTGTGTAGGGGGAGCTTCACATCTCCTCTTATGCATTGCATATTTTACGTTATGTGAATTAGGGCTTGTCATCCCTCTTTCATGTAATGTATATGTGTAGGGAAGTTAACTTAGCGTCTTCCTCTTCATGAATGTATATCGCATATAACCCTTATTGATCGATTTGTTTTACCCTTCTTTGGTTCTTGTTTCGGACAAAAAGGGGGAGAAAATTATGTTTTGTTTTTACTTCAACCCCTTTGTTGATGATTGACAAAAAGGGGGAGAAGAATTGAGATTATATGCATGTTAGTAGAATTTATGTTTTATGCATATATGTTTTGTTTTGCAAATAGGAGAAAAAGATTTGATTTGTTTTATCTCCATACATTTGCATGCATGTTTATGAGCATACATTGCATATTTATTGTTTATTTGTTATGCATGAGTTAAGGGGGAGCTTCTTTGAAGCTTTACTTTAATCCATGCATATATAACTTCATGAGTTTTGTCATCATCAAAAAGGGGGAGATTGTTGGCCCAAAGGCCCATCACTCTAGTTTTGATGATGATCAACTCATGTAGTTATTGTACTAATGATCTTGTGTTTAAATTAGTGACAGATTTGTTATCAAGATCTTAGTAGGTGTGGAGCTTCAACAAAGGATTTAAAGTCAAGTTTTGGAGCTAGCACCAGTTGATTCACGAGCCTATGCATCAAGACCACATCAAGAGTTGACCTCGTTGGATTGCTTTTGGACCAAGTCTAGAAGATGAGAAGGCTTCAAGAGAAGACTTCAAGAAGATCAAGACTTGAGTCTAGGTTTGTTTTAGAAGATTTTATTTTTTAGATAAAATGTAAAGGATAGAATAGTTGGTGGATTGCTCAAGTATATATCACACACACACTCTTGATTTAGTTGTCTTTTCATAAAAGAATTTTCAGATTTAGAAAAGACTTTCATTTTGGAAAAATACTTTTTGGTTTTTGGAATTTCTTATATGCATGTCTTTTATCCAAAAACATATTTAGAGCTTAATGCCAAAAACATAGATATTTCATCTTAATTGTGTAGTGGATCATATCCATACACACTATGCTTTAATGAATTCAAAATATCTTGTTTTTGTATCATGAAGAAGTTTGAAAAATAAGTTTTAGAAAAATACAAGTTTTCAATTGAGCCAATATTTCCATATTACAAAAATAGTCCAAATCTTTTATAACATGTCTTGATTTTGTGCAAGCATGTTTGTTTATCAAAGTATATTGGTAAAACTATTTTTGTATTTTTCAGTATTTTATGAGATTTTAAGAGAGCCAAAAAGACCAAGTTTTAAATCCCAATTTCAGACCTGACCAAGTTTTTTAATCCCTATTTCAGCCGGTCGACCGACCCGGCTTCAGCCGGTCGACCGACCCGGTCGACCGACGTGCACAGCCAGTTCTGGCAGGAGGGGCGGCCGACCGACCCGGTCGACCGTCCAGAGAGCTCTGCTCTCTGGAAAGGCCCCGGCCGGCCGGGCGGCTGACCGGACAGAGAGTTTACTCTCTGTATCCTTGCCTCAGTCGGCCGCCGGCCGGTCGACCGATGGCACAACGCTCTGAAATATGACCGTTGGCCGGTCGACCGGACGGTCGACCGACAGGCCTGACAGACCCCAACGGCTAGTTTTTCTGAGCCTATAAATTTTGGGGTTTAGGCATTGTTTTCACTAAGATTTGGAGAGTATTTTTGAGCCAGTTTTTCCAATCCTTTTCAGAGGTTTTTCTCCACAAATTTGAGAGCAAATATTTCCTATCAAAAGGGAAGATTTTATCAAGAGTGTTTAAAGTGATTCTTTGAGTTTTCCTCCACCTTTCTCATCCTAGTTTTCTTACACTACACTTGAGCATCCATTGATTATTCATTCTGTAGGAGTGTTGTAGTGAGAGCTTTTATTGGTGATCAAAGTGTTTAGATCACCAAGAGATTTCATTCTTGTACTTTGAGGAAACGGGCAAGTGTGCTCGTGGTGGTTTAGAGTTCGGTTGTGAACTCTTGGTTTGAGGTGCGGCCTCGGCAAGCTTGTGGGGCTTGCGTGTGTACGGGACTAGGGAGTCCGAGGGATTGTAGGTGTTGCGGCACCAAGGAGAGATCCATTAGGATCGTGCATAGTGAAAATCCTTCGTGTGTCGAAGGCGGGGATGTAGAGAAAGTGTGCTCGAACTTCGAAACAAATCCCTTGTGTTTGCGATTGCTCACTCTCTCTCTCTATCTCCTTGTTTATATCTTGCATTCAATTATTGTGTTAATCTTTATATGCTTGATATACTTGTGTGCTCATATTGATATACTTGCTTGGGTTTGTTTGCTAACACTTGTACTCAACCAAGAGAGCCAACGCGGCACCTCAACCCTTATCTAGGGGAATCTAGAGGAGTTTGTCCAGAGCTCTTCACGGGAATTCGGCAACACTCTTGTGTTATACGTGGTATTTAGTGTAAGAGTTTAGTTTAGGTCATTATAGTTTTTACTTCCGCATTATTTGGCATCAAGTGACCATTAGATTAGCCATCACTTATTCACCCCCCCTCTAGGTGAACTTACAATGTCTTTGACATTAAATCCAAAATAAGTTTAGATAAAAACAAAACTTAAAACCATGAACTAGATGCATTAAAATAAGTTTCTAAACATTTGAAGTATAAATGTATATGGATGAAGTCCCATATACATTAAACCATGTAAACATGTTTTGATTTTATCTACTCATGAAACCAAAAGATATATTCTTAAAAATCAGAAACAGTTAAACGAAGCCAAAAACTTTGAACTTGTGTGTGTGTATACTTGAGCATATCAAAACTAAACTATCCTTACACAAGATCTAAACACTAAACAAACCTAAACTGAAGTCTTCTTGCCAATCTTCATTTCCAAAATGACCCGATCCAAACACGATCCATAGAGTTTGACTCCTCTCGAGTACTAAATGCGATCTTGACGCGCGAGCTCTTGAATCAACATGTATTAACTCTAAAACTTGACTTTGAATCTTTTGTTGAAGCTAAAAACTTATTAAGTGTTGGATCTTAGATTTTGATGATAACAATTGTGATGCAGATTCATTGGAGCTCAATCTCAAAAGCTAGTGCTGAGTTCTAATTGCTCAAGATTATTCAAGGATATTTACTATTTTTGTGTATTTTTAATAGATTGTTAAAAGCCTTGATCACACACACAAAATAGTTAGACAGTCGACTTATACCCTTATCTAGTCGACTAATATATCCTTTAATCGATTATAATAGTCTATAGTCGACAAAGTGTCTCCATAGAAAAATATCAGTTCTCTGTTTGTTGACTGTAACCAACATTAGTCGACTTACTGATAGGTAGTAAAAAGTGCATATATCACCACAATTCACTATCATATTTCCCTATTTATTCTTTTAATTATGTACTATTACTAATGTTTTATTATTTAATGTGTGCATGCCTTGAGTAATTAAAAAATAAAGAAATAAAGCCTAAATGAAGCCCAGAAGCCCAAAAAGCCCATGTGCAAGCCCATGTGCAAAAGTTGCAATTACTAAAAGAAGAGAAAGGGATGGACTTCTACTAAACCCTAATGCTTGCTTCCCAAGTTATATATATCTATGAAAAATAAACAAATCTAATTATTGATTAGCTAGGTGCTTTGGCTAAGCAAGCCTTGGTATTTATGTAAAAGATAATTAGATAAGTTTGAAAAAAAAGAAAAAAAGAAATATATATCTATAAATATCCTCTGATTAAGCTGGGTATTTGTGCCTCATAAAGCATAAGTATTCACGCCTAAAAGCGGTTCATATAATAAAATCCTTAGTTTTGTGACCTTGTTTGCTCGAGTCCTTAAGTCCTTGGGGTGTTTTCTCACCCGGTGCCCTAAGACCGTTTGGTTTGGAAGTCACCGATTAAAGGCTCGTTACATGGGCAAATTAGAAAGCCTAATAGAACTAAGGAATATTACCACCAAAATAAAATAAAATATATATATAAATAAATAAATAAGGCATAAGAGTTAGAGTTAAAGAACCCTAGTCAAAACTTAACGGTCACGAAGGTGCATATGACTTAGGGTAAAGTAATAGACTAGATGAGAAGTACAATTTGACTCCTTACTTTGATTGATAACATATTTTTGAATAGAGACTAAGTTTAGGAATGAAAATTTTAATTTTCCTATAACTTATAGATTACTTAAATCTTACAATAATATTTCAATATTTTTCTTTCAAAATGTGTTTTCAAAATATTAACATTTTCTCTTTCTTTATGGATTTGTGGGGTGCAATCCACTGAAAACCCTCACGAGACAAAACTCGTCCTCTAGGGATAGCTTAGAGGTTTAACGGCTTGTTACACATGCTCAGTACAACCACGTGACCTGCGAAAGCGGTCTAATAATCTTTGCTTTAGTTTTGATGTTTTGCTCGAGGATGAGCAAAAGATAGGTGTGGGGGTGTGATTGCACACATTTATTGCATTATTCTTTATTACATTTCCACATTTATCATGTAATAAATCTGCTAAATTCATTGTCTTAAATGTCTATTTTGCAGAAGATAATCATGGGGAGAAAGAGGATAAAATCAAATCAATATCAGTTAAATTCAGATTTAACTAGATCTATTTGGTCAAAGGAGGATGATCCCAAATTCAATTGGTTAAATTTAGTTTTTGGTGAATCAAGTGGTTAAATCTAAAGATCAACTGAGGGTAACGTCAAATACAGAGTCCAAATCCAAAGGGATAAATGGATAAAGAGAAGGTCAACGGATGAAAAGAAGCAAATTTAACTCAGATTCTGACTGGATACATTTTAGTATTGAATCATAATGTTCGCTCCTGAAATCAAATCTAATGATTCAAGATGATTCAGAAAATGACTTAAAGGGCTACAACTTTAAGTTGATCACTATTTCAAATTCTGTCATTTGATTAGTTATATTCAGCAATCAACACGCCAATAAGCTACAAATCAGAACTGAAAATCCACATCAAATCAAGTTTGGAGATAAGGGGAGGATTCAAATTCAGAAATATCCAGCTTCCTCTATCTTCATACTCCTCTAACCTCTGCATTTCTCCTATAAATACCTGTAACCTCAAAGGAAAAGAAGGAACGACCAGGCAGAGATAGGATTTAGTCCACTTTTCTATTTTTTAGTGTAGGTTTTTGTTTTTTTTCATGTAATTTTCAGTTTAATTTATGTAAATCAGAGGAGATCAGAGTTTCATAGCAGAATGAGAACGAAGCTTGTGCTGAGAGTGACACCCGGTCTAAGATTTTCTTCTTTTCTTATTGTTATAAAATCGAATCTGTAGTTTCCTTTTTGTATGTACTTTGTTTTTGTTCTTCTTCTTCTTCTCTACTTTTCTTCTTTTGGTACCAATTGCTATCCAAGTGAGTCTTAAAGCATCGAAAGAGTCTTGTCTTTGCGAGTGTCACCGATAGCTCATGACGATGGATTTTGAGTTCATTTTGTATCACTTCATACTTGCAACGTCTTGATGATATAATGTGGAGGAGACGGGAATCAACTCTTATGGGCTATACGTTGATCGCTTCACTTCAAGGTAACTTCATTGCAAAAGATTCAAGGTAAGTATTTTGCCAAAGGAGGTAAGTAACTTTTAGATTCTTTCCTTTTTATTTTTTAGTTTAGAACACCACAATCTACACTTCTTTTATCACTCATTTTTCATTTCTTTGTACATATCATTTATAGTTTCTCCATCTTCTTAATTTACTATCTTCTTCCTAATTTAACTTTAACTCAATTTTTCCTTTTTCTTTAAAAGAACTAAAAGAAGAATTTTTTACCATTAATTGTAGCATAAAAGAGAACTTGCTAAACAAGCTTCCATCGCTAGTCCCTCCTTATGGATCACGACCCGCATAGCCACTTGCTATTGCGGTAGAATTGAGCACTTGCATTCTTTATTTTAAAGTTCTGAAATTCTGTATTTTGTGTGCAGGTTCTAACTCAATCAAAGTGTAATAGCGTCTCAGTGTATCAGTGGTTCACGAACATGCAGTAATAATATCATGAATCTCAGTATCTATATAAAAGTGAGATATGTACATGGAACATCATGAAATAACGGTATCTAGTGTGTTCAGTGCATTAGAATGTCCGTGGGACACTGATACTAGCACATAAAATATCAGTGTCGCGTATCCATGGAACAGTGGTCATGAACATGAAATGATAGTGTCCTGTGTAGTGTATCAGATATTGACATGCAATACTGTGTCCAGTATATCGGTGGGTCGGTAATGGTGACAGTGTAATAGTGACAATGTCTAGTAGAATGGAGTACGCTTGTATCAGTGTACATGTAGCAGTATTGCCTAACCATAATAGATGTACATGAACTGCAATGTCCAGTGATGTGATAGATGTAATGAAACCATGTGGAATAGATATAATCATCTATTACTTATATTTTATATACTTTTCTATAATTAAGTTATTAATTAACATTTATAGTGATTTACTCGTATCCACGATTTATTAACTAAAGCAATCACTCAATTTATTAAACATGATAAATATAATTGATAAATGAAAACACTCACAAACTATCCATGGAAAGGTAGCTCTTTTTCCCACGATCGCAACGGTTCCAGGATCGTCCAAATCGGAGTCCGGATGCTCCAGATATCGCCCGAACACTAAAAATAAGAAAATATGGGTTAAATCTATAATAAAAATATCTCAAATGAAATAATAAAAAGTAGCATGGGGTTTTCTGTAATATTACCTTTATTGGGTTTTGGATGCGGGTTTGGTAAGATAACGGGTCGGGTTTGAATCTGTAACCCAAACCCATAACTTAAGTATATGGGTAAATGTGTTATTGGGTTTCAAAACCAACCCAATAAGACAAATGGATTCGGGTTCACACCCGAACCCATCCACAGATAGCAGCAGCGACAGCGGAGCTGCTGCCGCCACCCACATACTGGCCGGCCAGCTGAGCTGGCTGGCGGCTCTCGCCGCAGCCCAGGCCGGCCGCGGTCGGCGGCAAGGGGAGGGGGAGAGAGAGAATTTTTCTGACAAAGGAGAGAAGAAAAGAAGAAGAGAAAGAGAACAACATGAAGAAGGAGAAGAAGAAAAGAAGAACAAGAAGAAGAAGAAGAAGGGGAGGAAAAGGAAGTGGTGGTGGCGTCCGAGGAGGAGAGCGGCGCGCCTGGCCGGGGGCGCCGGCCACCAGTGGCGCGACGGCCTGCCGGCGGCAAGGCCGGCGGCCGTTTGGCCTCCCAGACTGAGAAACAGAGAGAGTGAGGGGGAGGGAGAGAGAGGAGAGAGAGAGAGAGAGAGAGAGAGAGAGAGAGAGAGAGAGAGAGAGAGAGAGAGAGAGAGAAAAGGGGGAAGAGAGAGAGTGTGTGTTAGGGTGAGAATTAGAGAGGGAGAGGGAGAGAGAGATTTTTAAAAACAAGAGAGGGAGAGGGAGAGATGGCAGTGGGGTAAGGCGGTGGAGAGTCGTCTGAAAGAAAGGAGAAGAAAAAGAAAGATTATAAAAATAATATTTTATTATTATTTTATTAGGCCAATATTGGACTAGCTCCGAACGGTTCCCAAAAATTATAAAAAATAGAGAATATTATCCTGAGACAGAATATGAAAACGGTTTGACGAAATTCAGTATAGTTTGCAAACTAAAAATTTTGAAAAATTTCGCCGGTACTGGGCTACACCGGTTTGGCTAGATTTTTCATAAATTCAGAAAAATCTCCAAAATTATCCTCTCATAGAAAAATGATTCTAAGATACAAGGTGAAAGTAGATCCCAAAATGCAACTCTATTTGTGAATTAAAAATCGTAGAGCCAATTACCGATATCGGTCGACACCGGTTTCGGAGATTTTCCAAAATAATCCAGAAAAATTTCAGAAAATTCTGAAAAATCTAAAATATTGAAAAATAATATCTAAAAATGAAATCAGCTCAATCTGACTACCAGAAAGGTCAAATCAATTTTATATTCATCCTTATTTTTCTCACACATACTTGAGCTTTCCATTACTATATCAATCCTATAGGAGAGTTGTTGTGAGAGTATTTTAGGTGATCAAAGTGTTTGAGATCACCAAAGTGTTCATCTTTGTATTTGAGGAGGCGGACTTGCGGGTTCGCGTTGTTTTGAGTTCTAGTGAGAGCTCGGTGTAGAGGTGTGGCCTCGGCAAGCTAGTGTGCTTGCGTGTGTTGTTCTTGCGGGAAGAAGTGAGGGGACTAGTGAGTTCAATGGTTCTAGTGTGAACTCCTTGTAGGTGTTGCGGCACCGAGTGATCCTTGGGATCGATTCTAGTGGAAATCCTTCATAGTGTTGAAGGCGGGGACATAGAGTAAGTGTGCTCAAACCTCGAAACAAATCACCCGTGTTTGTGATTGCTCTCTCTCTATCTCTCACTTGTATTTATATTTTGCATGCTTATATTGCTTTCATCTTTATATGCTTGATATATACTTGTACTTAAATTGATATATGCTTGGGATTGTTTGCTCACACTTGTATTCAACCAAGAGAGCTATAGCGGCACCTCAACTCTTATCTAAAGGAACCTTGAGGAGATAGTCAAGAGCCCTTCACCAGGAATTCGGCTACATTCTTAGGTTATATCTTGTATGTTTAGCTTAATAGTTTTTAGTCTGCTTAAATAGTTTTAATTCCGCATTAATTCATCATTAGATTAGCTAGTCACTTATTGACCCCCCCTCTAGGTGACTACATGTAGTATCAGAGAAAGGTGCTCTTGATTGGGTCTAACAACCTAGAGTTAAAGATCCTCATTTTTAGCTAATCACAATATTTATACACAAACATGGATTTTATGTCACCTCCTACGTTGGATATTCTTAACATCCAAACTTGGAAGGTTAAGATGTCAACGTACTTCAAAGCCCTAGGTATTCATGTTTATTTTGCAACTATTAAAGATTCATATTATTTAAATGGCAAACATCTAGAGGCTAACTCAAAAGCCCTTCATGCTTTAAAGTCAACCCTAAATGATCAGTATTTATCTAGGGTTTCTAACTTTGATTCGGCTTTTGTAGTATGAAACACTTTAGTCTCCCTTGGTGAACAAAAGTTATACTATGCGTGGAGTGACTCAGATGATGGAAGTGATGCTTCCAACTTGTGCTACATGGTCCAAGGTGATAACCCCCTTGAGGTAAATTCCGAATTCGAGCTTGATGAGGATGTTGACATGTCTTATGATGAGCTTACTTCATTTTGTCAACAACTTCTTGAAAATATGATTTGCTTAAAAAGGACCATAAAAGATTGAAGAATAAATATGAGTCCATTTCAAAAGAAAAAGATTCTTTTCAAAATAATTTGGACAACATTTCTAAAGAAAATGATTCTTTGAAAAAGGAGAATATTTCCTTGTTTTCTAAATTAAATGATCTTTGTGAAAGAAATAATTCTTTGAAAAATAAAATCAACTTGGTGGAAAAAGAAAAAGAAATTACTTTGGAAGAAAATAACTCTTTAAAAAGAAAAATTGTTTCAAAAAAAAAAGAAAATAGTTCTAAAAAGAAAAGGTTGTTGATTCTCATACTTGCCATGCTCTTCATGCAACCATTGACAAAAATGAGATTCAATTTTTGAAAAATAAAATAGATTGTTTGAGCTCAACTTTGAGCAATTGTGTATTTAATCATAATAAATTGGAAACCTTATTTCAAAAGAAACAAGCTCCACATGTACATGCACATTACCCCGGCACATATATGCACACTTTGCACATCATGATCACACTCATTCTCATGTGCATAGTAGAGTGTACAAATGTATACATTGCGGCCGGAAAGGCATTTAGCAAAGTTTTATTTTGATAAGATAAATCATATTAATTTTGCTAATTAAAATGTTTGGGATCCGAATAATGCTAACCCCATGGACCCAAAAGAAAATGGGTACCAAAATTTTCACCTCTTGTGTTTGATGTTGGTGTGGGCTCTCACATGACGTGAGAGAATTGGTGCCTTGGTGGTGGATGCATGGGCTAGATGAACATACAATTGATGCATCACTATCAAGGAAGTTTGGTGGGAGGACCACCATGGTTTGGAGATATAGAGATGTGCCCTAATAGTTTTGGTAACTATCTCTAACTCATTATTTGTTTACATGCTTTTAGATTATTGATTTTTAGCATGTTTTTCATGATTGTTATTTATGCCATGGTATTTAGACTTATGACATACATGTATAGTAATTGAGATACACCCATATTCATATGAATTCATATTTTGAGTTCTCACTTTAGTTTAGCTATTGTGTATATAATTACTCTAAAACATGTGCATTTATCTTAATAATCATATTTGTTTATGGTTTTACACTTCATGTTTTGATTGCATGTTTAAATGTAAATTTTCATTAAAACTTGTGCATATACTCGTACAACTAGTGAGCCACATTTGATTATTGTATGTTTGTACTTAATTGCTCATTTGTACCCATTAGATGTATTAGTATAGCCTAGTTTTGATGATTCGTACATTTTAACTTGTTTTCCCTATTCCTATGCATGTTGCTTCGTGTATATGTTATTCTTCTCTAAAACTAATAGATATACATGTATACCATTGAGTCACTTGCCTTCATGCAAATTATATTATAGACTCTTTTGTGTTTAGGATATGTATGTATATTTTTAATTTGGATAAAACATACATATACCTTTGAAGTTTGATTTTATGGAAAAATATATTTTTTTGCTTTTGATAAAAGATATTCATGTTTATTTTGAGCTTTATTGATCATTTTCATGAAAATGCTATTTATATGAGTCTTGTGCACTCACACTTCATTTGTTTACTCATAACTTTGTTTTCATGAGAATTTTTGAGCTTTATAGATTTCGAGTGTTAATTCCTGTGTTCTTAGCATGTTTCATGGGATATATGATTTGGTTTCATGTTTTTAAGGATCTTTAACTAGTTTCTCAAAAATTACTTTAACTAGTTATTTATTTTTCATTTGGTAGTGTTTTCAAAATACAACTATTTTCAAATCTTATTTTTGAAAACGTCTACCCTTGAAAGGCTGTTGGATGGGCGACCATGCCTTGTATGCTCTATTTGAAATCTTTTATCACGTGCATGAATAGGGTAGATAGGTATGAGTTATTCACATTTTTGTTGGTCCCGCTTTGATATCAATTGTAGGATCTAAAAATTACGTCAACACTCAAACAAACATATTAGCGTTAAAATATAAAAGAACTTGCATCAAAGGAAATAAATCACAGAAAGTAAATCAAACGCAAACACAAGTGATTTATCCTGGTTCGATCCTCTTGACCTACATCCAGTCCCCAAGCCACCTGCTTGAGATTTTTCTTTAACCTTTGATTTTGTACACCCAAAATCAACACCTTGTATACCACTTGCCAAATTTCCTTTGCCAAATATATACAACTCTTCTTACAACCAAGAAGGTTCAACATCTTGTACAACTTCTCTTCAACCCGAAAACACTCTTGTACAATCTTTCTCTTTGAGTGATTACAAATAATCCTATAAGCCTTGAATCTGTATGTGATCATGAACAAGGACTCTTATAGGTGGACTCTCAGAAATCTTCACTAAAGGATTAGAATTTGAGTGAAGAAATGAAAGTAACAGTTTTCTGAAAAACAAATTTTTGAACAGAGTTTTTGGATAGAAAACTATTGATATGAATTGGTGTTTTTAGCCTAGTACAACATCCATATTTATAGCTGAAATCTATGGTCAGTTAGGGTATCAGGACAAATTTGAATATTGAAACGTTGGATAAAACACCAGAAATCAGAAACTGTCTAACAGTCAGAAACTGCCACTAGTCGACTAGAAGAACAACTTTTGCCTATATTAGTCGACTAATAAAGGGGGCAAGTCGACTAGGCTATGGCTGATACAAAAGACATATTTCTGGATACTGAAATTAGTCGACCAGCAAAAAATATTAGTCGACTAGGACATATATTAGTCGACAAAGAAAAAGTATAAGTCGACTAATAGTGCATACAGATCAGAAACAGAAAGTTGGTATGCATCTAGAAACAAACCTAAGTCGACTATAGTTAGGGGTTAGTCGACTATGCTTGGTAATAAGTCGACTTATACACTTAAGATGTGTGTGTATGTTCAAGGCTTTTAACATTCTAATAAATATTACTATACACATCCATCGCCATTATTCTTGGAAAGTCTTAAGCATATAGAACTCTTGTATAAACTTGTGAGATAGAGCTTCAATAAAATGGCTTCACAAATGTAACATTAGAATCAAGTTCCAACATTCTCCCCCTTTTTGATGATGACACTTTGTGTGCATGAAAACTCCCCTGCAGAGAATATGTTCTCCCCCCGCGTAGAACAGGTTATAATAAATATAGGAAAACATGTGTTCTCCCCCTGCAAAAAATATATCATAACATATATATACATATGATAAATGTTTGAATATTTTTTTTTATTAAACTTTTTTATATGGTACCTGAAAGATAAACATTAAATTGGTACCAACCATGTATAAGATCAAAGCATTAACCTTTAGGAATCCAAACCCAATTTGAATTTGATTTCCATCTGTTAGTATACATATAATTGCATGAATTACATATAGAATGTATGTATGATGCAATATAAGTATTTTTATCAACAATGCTTAAGTTTTTAGGAATCCATATGAACTTATTCTTAATTCTTTTTAAAATAATATCAGTATTTTTTTTCACAAAAGAATTATATGGATTATGATTTTTTTACAAATATGTATAGATTTTTCACTTTGATTTAAGAATCTAAGACCATAATGATTATGTGACATCTTTTGATGTGATAACAAATCATTTAACTTTTCTTTTCCTTGATTAAATTTAGTCACATTTTTCAAAATCTCTTCATACTTCATTTTGAAACTTGATATGTCTTTATTTAAAACAGTAATTCTTTCATTTAAAGACAAAGTTTCCTTTTTAAGCATAACATTTTCTTTTATAAAATTCTCACTATCCTTTTTCAATGATGATATCACTTTTTCAAAATCATCTTTTTGAGAATTTATAGAAAAATTTGAGAAACATAACATGAATTTTCTATGAAAAGTTTTTTCATTTTCCTTTGACAAAACTTTATTCTTTATCTTTTCATTCTTAAGATCATTGTATAATTCATGAAATACATCTAAGAGTTCAGTATATTGTACCTCATCTTCTTCTTGAGCCATGAAACAAATGTTAGCATGTCAGTGGCTTCTTCTTCGTCAGAGGAGAGGAATCACTATTTTCCCATGATGGTTGATAGTCTTTCTTCTTTTTTGAACTTTTTGCTCTTGAATTTACCTTTGTTTTTAAGCAATGGGCAATCCTTCTTCATATGACCTGTTTTATTACATTTAAAACATTTAAACTTACCTTGCTTCAAGAACTTTCTGAATTTTCTTGAGAGCATTGTCATCTCCTCTTCATCGTCATCTGAATTGCCCGTATGTGAGGATGCATGGAAGGCAAGTTCTTTCTTCTTTGAGAAAGGTTGTTATTCATCCTTCTTTTTGTCTTCCAGTTGAACTTCATATGTCATTAAATTACCAATGAGATTTTCTAATGACATAGTGGAGAGATCATTTGCTTTTTCGATTGCAGTTGCCTTCTTCTCCCAATCTGATGTGAGTGCACGAAGGATCTTGCAAACTTTTTCGACTTGGGTGTATCCTTTCCAAGGGATGCTAAGGAATTTGTTATGTCGATGAACCTTGTAACCATTTCTGAGATGGTTTCATTCTCCTTTATTTTGAATAGTTCATGACAAGAATAGAAATTTTAGATTCTTTAACCTTATTTGTGCCTTCATGTGTTACCTGTAGAGTGTGCCATATTTGATTTGCAGATGTGGATGTTGATACATGATTGAATTCTTCTTTGGTTAAGACACAGAATAATGTATTTATCGCTTTGGCATCAAGGTTCGCATTCTTCTTTTGATCATCACTCCAAGCGCTGTAATTGGTAGTCGATTTGGTGTACGCTGCTTCTACTATATTCCATAGTTTGTAGTTGAGCGATTGCAAGTAAATCTTCATTCTACACTTCCAGTAGTTGTAGTTTGATTGAGCTCTAACCTGCACACAAAATACAGTATTTCAGAACTTAAGAATAAACATGTGCAAGTGCTCAATTCTTACCGCTATAGCAAGTGGCTATGCGACAAAATTTTGATTGAGATTTTACCTGCACACAAAATAAATAATATTAGATTTAGAACAAGTTGTGCAAGGTTCTCAATTCGAATCCGCGGTAGTAATGGCTATGCGGGTCGTGATCCTCAGGGAGGGACTAGCGATGAAAGCTTTGTCAATAAGTTATCTCTAATGTTTTTATTAATTTAAAGTTAAGTTAGAAAGAAAGAAGATGGAGAAAAAGAAGTGATATTTTCAATGAAAGTGAGGAAAAGAATTTGGAAAGATGGAGATGGTGATCTAAACTAAAGAAATAAAAGAAAGAAAACTAAAAACTATACATACCTACTTCTTCAGTCTGCTTACCGTTGAACCGTTGCGACGACTTACCTTTTCTTGGAAGGCATACAAGTATGGCGTATAGGATCGTCCACCTTCACGATCTACACTACGAAAAGAAAATAATGGCAAGAGAAAGCTTGTTCATCTCCATAAGCCATCAAGGGCTCTTCTTCGGCTAGGCAGTCTCGAAGCAATCAGATCTCATGGTCCACACAACATTGGAGAGAAACAAATAGAAGAAAATAAGAACAAAAGAAGAAAACAATAAAAGAATAAAAACGAACCTCGAATCGATTTATTTAACAATGGAAGAAGAGCAAAACTTACACCGATTGTCACCCTCAGTACAAGTAGATCTCCTTCCTCCATGAAAACATCCTCTCCTCTCAGTTACAAAAATTACAAAAGAAAAATAAAAACCTAACCTAAACTATAAGTTAGCCTAAGAAACCCTAGAATCTGCTCTGGATTTTCTGTGTTTTTCTGGACGCCCTTCTCGGTTGCACTGCAGGGGTATTTATAGGTGCAGAAGGAGGTAGAGTCCAAATACAACTCTCCCACGAAAGCTGATCCCCAGACTCGTCCAGATTGCCGCGAAAACGCGGCTTGGGCCGCGTTTCCGCGGCCAAAGTGTGGCGGCTGGCCACGCGCTTTGGCGCGTGGCCTCCCCTGGTCCGTCCATCTGAGCGTTTCTTTCTGGAAGCTTGATCCTGGCTCTTGATCTTGGGATTTCGTGATAACTTAGGAAGCAAGTTACCTAGATCCCAAATCTCTTTTAAAACGAATTTCATCCTTGCACTCTCCTTCTTTGGCTTTTATCCTCATCCTGCAAGTGTTTAGGGTTGAATAGAAGTCTATCCTTCCCTCTTCTTTGTATTTGCAACTTTTGCCCTTAGTATTTGCAAATTTGGCAATTAATATTTGCAACTTTTACATTGGACTTGAATATGGGCTTTTGGGCTTCTTTTTAAGCTTTATTTCTTTATTTTAATAGTTCGAGGCCTGCACACAATAAATCATAAAATATTAGTAAATGTACAGAATTATAGGAAAAAATATGAAAATGTGATGGTAAATATAATGATAAAAATGCACTTTTCACTACCAATCACACCCCCACACTTATCTTTTTGCTCGTCCTCGAGTAAAAATCAAAGAGAAAAAGAAAAATTAATCTAACCTAACTCACTTTCGTAGGAATCACGGTTGCACTTAGCATGTGCAACAAGCGTTAAACCCCTAGGTTACCCTAGAGGACGAGTGTTGTCTCGTGAGGGTTTTCAGCAGATTACACCCACAAAATCCATAAAAAGAAAAATATTCGAATTATATTTGAAGAGACTAAGTAGTCTATAAGTTTTAGGATTATCATTTTTATTCATTCTTAAACTTAGTCTTAATAAAGTGAATTGTTATTTATTTTAGGTAAGGATCAAAATTGAATGTTTGTATAGTTTTTTTCGTTACCCTAAGTCATATGCATCCTTGTAACTTTGCTAGGAATTCCTTAACTTGGACTCTCATGCCTCTTTATTATTTTTATAACTTCATCTAATTTTGTTTCGTGTAAGTATCAAGGCTTCTTGAGGCCCTTATACCTAACTAATTGACTATTAGATGTGTTAATAATTTTTTTTTTAGTATGTATAACTCATCTAATTTTCTTTTGTGTAAGTATCAAGGCTTCTTGAGGCCCTCATACCTAACTAATTGACTAATAGATGTGTTAATACATGTATAATATTTCTCAGTTTTCTTAGGCTTTCTAATCCACCCATGTAACGAACTTAAGTCGGTGACTCCCAAACTGGTTGGTTTTAGGGCACCGGGTGAGAAAAAACCCCTCGGACTCAAATTCGAGTGAACTAGGCCCCAAAACTAAGGACTTTATTTTATTTACTCACCTTTAGGCATGAATACTTATGCTTCTTGAGGCACATGTATCCAGCTTAATTAGTGATTTTCTTTTTTTTTTTATATATATATGAGGCACAAAGGTCTTCGTTTTAGAATCCTAGATATGCATTAGGTATGCAAATTTCATTAAGGTAAAAATTAAAACTAATTAATTATTCAATTTCTCCTCCTATTCCTAACATTTGAACAATTTATTTATTTTGACCAAGTTTTTAGAAATTCTAATCATGATTTTCCTAATCCTTAAACTAACTTAGATTTCTTTCAAAAGATAAGTCAAAATATTGTCCTTTTTATAATTATTATTTTTTTTAGAAATTTTTTTTTATATATATGAGCAAATTTTTTATTAGTTTCTACCTATGTTAGTATGTTAGTAAAGCCCACCCCCACACTTATCTCATGCATTGTCCTCAATGTATGAATGAATGCATATATGCATGAAAAAGAACAAGGGAAGGCAGAAGTTACCTTAAGGTGGTGGTTCCGGTGGTGGTCTAATTGGGCTAAGCGTTGCTACCCAATCAAGATACATAATATTTGGTGAAACCACCAGAAATTTTTCTTATATAACCCACTAAAATGTATGTATAATTATTTTTTAAAATTTCCACCCCATCAAATTTCCAAATTTCATAATAATTTCAGAGTCAGTTGTGTCAACCTCCTTGTCCCAAAATGGAGTATGAAAAGATGGAATTATTGACTTGGACGTGGGAAGTACGGGAACGAATACCAATCTTCGGGCTTTCGGCCCTCAATCCCCTTCCTAGACACTGATTTGGCAGGAGTCAACTTCCAGCACTGTTCCGCCTTAGGATAATCTCCTAATTGAGTCCGAGATGTCCCTAGGGCCAACGTCTACTAATTTTAAGTTAGGCTTGGGTTAGTGAGTGCTTGGGATATGATTTTTGGGCTAAGGAAGGGTGATGAAATGCCCACCTTATCTTGTTAATGGGTTATGCCCTTAGTATAAATTTGTGCAAGTGTACAAAATATGTAAATAAGATTCACTCAAAGCATCAACCAAGAGATGAGTCCTATTCTACATGCAATGCGAACGTACCTTGCTCCAGCACTCTTCAATAGTAAAATAAAGGAATTGAAAAGACACGTGCCTAATATGCAAACGTCTAATCAATTTTTTTTATCTTTTTCAACAAATATTTTACTGTTGATTAATTAGCAGTATACAGGTTTATCACAGAACAAATTTTAACAGAGCAGAAAACAAATCTTGCAATTTGTAGCAACCTGCAGAAAGATCAGTCAGTAATGAACTACTAAGGCCGCGGGAACGCGGCTATTGCCGCGGATCCGCGGCACTGTAGTAGGCTCTGATGCTCTGCCTTCGAGGGCAGAGGCACAGAGTTGCTATATGTCCACTTCTGCTGTTTCCTGTTCTCCAAACCTGCAAACAGAAAGAATAAAAGAATTAGTTAATAATTAAAAAAAATTTTTTTAGAGATAAACTTACCGTCCCTCCCCGGCAACGGCGCCAAAATTTTGATTGAGATTTTACCTGCACACAAAATAAATAATATTAGATTTAGAACAAGTTGTGCAAGGTTCTCAATTCGAATCCGCGGTAGCAATGGCTATGCGGGTCGTGATCCTCAGGGAGGGACTAGCGATGGAAGCTTTGTCAATAAGTTATCTCTAATGTTTTTATTAATTTAAAGTTAAGTTAGAAAGAAAGAAGATGGAGAAAAAGAAGTGATATTTACAATGAAAGTGAGGAAAAGAATTTGGAAAGATGGAGATGGTGATCTAAACTAAAGAAATAAAAGAAAGAAAACTAAAAACTATACATACCTACCTCTTCAGTCTGCTTACCGTTGAACCGTTGCGATGACTTACCTTTTCTTGGAAGGCGTACAAGTATGGCGTATAGGATAGTCCACCTTCACGATCTACACTACGAAAGAAAATAATGGCAAGAGAAAGCTTGTTCATCTCCATAAGCCATCAAGGGCTCTTCTTCGGCTAGGCAGTCTCGAAGCAATCAGATCTCATGGTCCACACAACATTGGAGAGAAACAAATAGAAGAAAACAAGAACAAAAGAAGAAAACAATAAAAGAATAAAAACGAACCTCGAATCGATTTATTTAACAATGGAAGAAGAGCAAAACTTACACCGATTGTCACCCTCAGTACAAGTAGATCTCCTTCCTCCATGAAAACATCCTCTCCTCTCAGTTACAAAAATTACAAAAGAAAAATAAAAACCTAACCTAAACTACAAGTTAGCCTAAGAAACCCTAGAATCTGCTCTGGATTTTCTGTGTTTTTCTGGACGCCCTTCTCGGTTGCACTGCAGGGGTATTTATAGGTGCAGAAGGAGGTAGAGTCCAAATACAACTCTCCCACGAAAGCTGATCCCCAGACTCGTCCAGATTGGGCCGCGTTTCCGCGGCCAAAGTGTGGCGGCTGGCCACGCGCTTTGGCGCGTTGCCTCCCCTGGTCCGTCCATCTGAGCGTTTCTTTCTGGAAGCTTGATCCTGGCTCTTGATCTTGGGATTTCGTGATAACTTGGGAAGCAAGTTACCTAGATCCCAAATCTCTTTTAAAACGAATTTCATCCTTGCACTCTCCTTCTTTGGCTTTTATCCTCATCCTGCAAGTGTTTAGGGTTGAATAGAAGTCTATCCTTCCCTCTTCTTTGTATTTGCAACTTTTGCCCTTAGTATTTGCAATTTTAGCAATTAATATTTGCAACTTTTACATTGGGCTTGAATATGGGCTTTTGGGCTTCTTTTTAAGCTTTATTTTTTTATTTAATATTTCGAGGCCTGCACACAATAAATCATAAAATATTAGTAAATGTGCAGAATTATAGGAAAAAATATGAAAATATGATGGTAAATATAATGATAAAAATGCACTTTTCACTACCAATCACACCCCCACACTTATCTTTTTGCTCGTCCTCGAGTAAAAATCAAGAGAAAAAGAAAAATTAATCTAACCTAACTCACTTTCGTAGAAATCACGGTTGCACTTAGCATGTGCAACAAGCCGTTAAACCCCTAGGTTACCCTACAGGACGAGTGTTGTCTCGTGAGGGTTTTCAACAGATTACACCCACAAAATCCATAAAAAGGAAAATATTCGAATTATATTTGAAGAGACTAAGTAGTCTATAAGTTTTAGGATTATCATTTTTATTCATTCTTAAACTTAGTCTTAATAAAGTGAATTGTTATTTATTTTAGGTAAGGATCAAAATTGAATGTTTGTATAGTCTTTTTCGTTACCCTAAGTCATATGCATCCTTGTAACTTTGCTAGGAATTCCTTAACTTGGACTCTCATGCCTCTTTATTATTTTTATAACTTCATCTAATTTTCTTTCGTGTAAGTATCAAGGCTTCTTGAGCCCCTCATACCTAACTAATTGACTATTAGATGTGTTAATAATTTTTTTTTTAGCATGTATAACTCATCTAATTTTCTTTTGTGTAAGTATCAAGGCTTCTTGAGGCCCTCATACCTAACTAATTGACTAATAGATGTGTTAATACATGTATAATATTTCTCAGTTTTCTTAGGCTTTCTAATCCACCCATGTAACGAACTTAAAGTCGGTGACTCCCAAACTGGTTGGTTTTAGGGCACCGGGTGAGAAAACACCCCTCGGACTCAAATTCGAGTGAACTAGGCCCCAAAACTAAGGACTTTATTTTATTTACTCCCCTTTAGGCATGAATACTTATGCTTCTTGAGGCACATGTATCCAGCTTAATTAGTGATTTTCTTTTTTTTTTTTATATATGAGGCACAAAGGTCTTCGTCTTAGAATCCTAGATATGCATTAGGTATGCAAATTTCATTAAGGTAAAAATCAAGACTAATTAATTATTCAATTTCTCCTCCTATACCTAACATTTAAACAATTTATTTATTTTGACCAAGTTTTTAGAAATCCTAATCATGATTTTCCTAATCCTTAAAACTAACTTAGATTTCTTTCAAAAGATAAGTCAAAATATTGTCCTTTTTATAATTATTATTTTTTTTAGATTTTTTTTTATATATATGAGCAAATTTTTTGTTAGTTTCTACCTATGTTAGTATGTTAGTAAAGCCCATCCCCACACTTATCTCATGCATTGTCCTCAATGTATGAATGAATGCATATATGCATGAAAAAGAACAAGGGAAGGCAGAAGTTACCTTAAGGTGGTGGTTCCGGTGGTGGTCTAATTGGGCCAAGCGTTGCTACCCAATCAAGATAACATAATATTTGGTGAAACCCACCAGAAATTTTTCTTATATAACCCACTAAAATGTATGTATAATTATTTTTTAAAATTTCCACCCCATCAAATTTCCAAATTTCATAATAAATTTCAGAGACAGTTGTGTCAACCTCCTTGTCCCAAAATGGAGTATGAAAAGATGAAATTATTGACTTGGACGTGGGAAGTACGGGAACGAATACCAATCTTCGGGCTTTCGGCCCTCAATCCCTTTCCTAGACACTGATTTGGCAGGAGTCAACTTCCAGCACTGTTCCCCCTTAGAATAATCTCCTAATTGAGTCCGAGATGTCCCTAGGGCCAACGTCTACTAATTTTAAGTTAGGCTTGGGTTAGTGAGTGCTTGGGATATGATTTTTGGGCTAAGGAAGGGTGATGAAATCCCCACCTTATCTTGTTAATGGGTTATGCCCTTAGTATAAATTTGTGCAAGTGTACAAATATGTAAATAAGATTCACTCAAAGCATCAACCAAGAGATGAGTCCTATTCTACATGCAATGCGAACGTACCTTGCTCCAGCACTCTTCAACAGTAAAATAAAGGAATTGAAAAGACACGTGCCTAATATGCAAACGTCTAATCAATTTTTTTATCTTTTTCAACAAATATTTTACTGTTGATTAATTAGCAGTATACAGGTTTATCACAGAACAAATTTTAACAGAGCAGAAAACAAATCTTGCAATTTGTAGCAACCTGCAGAAAGATCTGTCAGTAATGAACTACTAAGGCCGCGGGAACGCGGCTATTGCCGCGGATCCGCGGCACTGTAGTAGGCTCTGATGCTCTGCCTTCGAGGGCAGAGGCACAGAGTTGCTATATGTCCACTTCTGCTGTTTCCTGTTCTCCAAACCTGCAAACAGAAAGAATAAAAGAATTAGTTAATAATTAAATTTTTTTTTTAGAGATAAACTTACCGTCCCTCCCCGGAAACGGTGCCAAAATTTTGATTGAGATTTTACCTGCACACAAAATAAATAATATTAGATTTAGAACAAGTTGTGCAAGGTTCTCAATTCGAATCCGCGGTAGCAATGGCTATGCGGGTCGTGATCCTCAGGGAGGGACTAGCGATGGAAGCTTTGTCAATAAGTTATCTCTAATGTTTTTATTAATTTAAAGTTAAGTTAGAAAGAAAGAAGATGGAGAAAAAGAAGTGATATTTACAATGAAAGTGAGGAAAAGAATTTGGAAAGATGGAGATGGTGATCTAAACTAAAGAAATAAAAGAAAGAAAACTAAAAACTATACATACCTACCTCTTCAGTCTGCTTACCGTTGAACCGTTGCGATGACTTACCTTTTCTTGGAAGGCGTACAAGTATGGCGTATAGGATCGTCCACCTTCACGATCTGCACTACGAAAAGAAAATAATGGCAAGAGAAAGCTTGTTCATCTCCATAAGCCATCAAGGGCTCTTCTTCGGCTAGGCAGTCTCGAAGCAATCAGATCTCATGGTCCACACAACATTGGAGAGAAACAAATAGAAGAAAACAAGAACAAAAGAAGAAAACAATAAAAGAATAAAAACGAACCTCGAATCGATTTATTTAACAATGGAAGAAGAGCAAAACTTACACCGATTGTCACCCTCAGTACAAGTAGATCTCCTTCCTCCATGAAAACATCCTCTCCTCTCAGTTACAAAAATTACAAAAGAAAAATAAAAACCTAACCTAAACTACAAGTTAGCCTAAGAAACCTAGAATCTGCTCTGGATTTTCTGTGTTTTTCTGGACGCCCTTCTCGGTTGCACTGCAGGGGTATTTATAGGTGCAGAAGGAGGTAGAGTCCAAATACAACTCTCCCACGAAAGCTGATCCCCAGACTCGTCCAGATTGCCGCGAAAACGCAGCTTGGGCCGCGTTTCCACGGCCAAGTGTGGCGGCTGGCCACGCGCTTTGGCGCGTGGCCTCCCCTGGTCCGTCCATCTGAGCGTTTCTTTCTGGAAGCTTGATCCTGGCTCTTGATCTTGGGATTTCGTGATAACTTGGGAAGCAAGTTACCTAGATCCCAAATCTCTTTTAAAACGAATTTCATCCTTGCACTCTCCTTCTTTGGCTTTTATCCTCATCCTGCAAGTGTTTAGGGTTGAATAGAAGTCTATCCTTCCCTCTTCTTTGTATTTGCAACTTTTGCCCTTAGTATTTGCAATTTTGGCAATAATATTTGCAACTTTTACATTGGGCTTGAATATGGGCTTTTGGGCTTCTTTTTAAGCTTTATTTCTTTATTTTAATATTTCGAGGCCTGCACACAATAAATCATAAAATATTAGTAAATGTACAGAATTATAGGAAAAAATATGAAAATGTGATGGTAAATATAATGATAAAAATGCACTTTTCACTACCAATCACGGGTCGTGATCCACAAGGAGGGTTTGCGATGGAAGCGTTCAAGGTTCTTTATTGAAATCTTTATGAAAACAAAACGAATGTTCTTCTTTTTTTTAAGAAATAAAAAAGGAAAAAGATTTATGTTAAAGTTAGAAAGAAAACGGTAGAATGAGAAAGTGGAAAAGAATGGAGAATGACTATTTATAAAGAAATGGGAAAAGAGAGATTTGGGAGATGTAGTGTTGGTGATTTAATTTAAAGAAATAAAAGAAAAGAAATAAAAATAATTACTTACCTTCTTTTCACCAAAAGCTTACCTTGAGTCTTTAGCGACGATGTTACCTTGAATTGGAGGCAATCAGCGCATAGCCAAAAGAGCTGAGTATTGGTCTCTTCCATATTGCATCATCAAGACAACTCAAGCATGAAATGATACAGAGAGAGACTCAATTCCATCGTCAGGAGCTATCGGTGGCACTCGCAAAGGCAAGGCTCTTTCGATGCTTTTAGACTCACTTGGAAGACAATTGTACCAAAAAGAAAAGTGAAGTAGAAAAGAAGAAGAAGAAGAAAACTAAAAAGAAGTACATACAAATAAAGAACATAGATTCGATTTCATAACGATCAAAGAAATGAAAGAAACCTTACACCGGTGTCACTCTCAGCTCAAGCTTCATTCTTGTTCTTCGATGAAAGTCTGATCTCCTCTGAATTACATAAATTAAAACTAAAATTACATGAAAAAGAGAAACAAAAACCTAAACTAAAAATGGAAAAATAGTCTAATTCCTATCTCTGCATGGTCGTCCCATTTTCAGTGCAAATACTGGCTTTTTATAGGCAAAAACCCAATCTACAGGATCCCGGGAAGAGTGGGGGAGCAAACGCTCCCCCTAACTCCACAACCAAGCCGCGAAAACGCGGCTTTGGCCGCGTTTTCGCGGCCAGGGTGTGGCCAGGTGGCCACACCCTGTTGGTGGGTCTCCCCGGTTTCACGTTCTGCTTTAATCTTCAGTTGGTTTTCTCATTTTAGTCCAGGATTGTGACGAAATGGCCTTTGATTCTTAGCTTTAACCGATCGATTCTGAGAGGATTCTTCTCAACCGATTTTCAACCTCTTGATTTTTCCCTGATTTACTGAGTGGGAATTAATTCTGATTTAATTCAGAATTTGGTGGGCTTTTCGGCTCATTTCTCTTCATCTCCTTAAGGAATGGGCCTGCAAATAAATTAAAAATTAATTAGGACAATGCAGATTTTATTCTATAATAAGTATGGAAATATGATACTAAATATGCAACATTAGCGACCAATCACACCCCATACC
The DNA here is from genome assembly GCA_038442645.1 of Agave tequilana. Lineage (NCBI taxonomy): Eukaryota > Viridiplantae > Streptophyta > Magnoliopsida > Asparagales > Asparagaceae > Agave > Agave tequilana. The sequence goes on from JAVJIF010000478.1 coordinate 27,864, forward strand.
TATCTTTTGCTCGCCCTCGAGCAAAAACAACTAAACTATACTAAGGATTATTAGACCACTTTTGCAGGTCACACGATTGCACTGAGCATGTGCAACAAGCCGTTAAACCTCTAGGTTTCCCCTAGAGGACGAGTTTTGTCTCGTGAGGATTTTCAGCGGAGTGCACCCACAAAATCCATAAAGAAAGAGAAATAAAGAGTTGGTATTTTCGAAAAGCATTTTGAAAGACAAAAATATTTGAAATATAATTGTAAGATTTAAGCAATCTATAAGTTATAGGAAAGCTGAATTTTTCATTCCTAAACTTAGTCTCTATTCAAAAATTTGTTATCAATCAAGGTAAGGAGTTAAATTGTACTTCTCATCTAGTCTATTACTTTACCCTAAGTCATATGCACCTTGTGATCGTGAAAATTTTGACTAAGGTTCATTAACTCTAACTCTTATGCCTTATTTATTTATATATATTTTTTGTGGTATTATTCCTTAGTTCTATTAGGCTTTCTAATCTGCCCATGTAACGAGCCTTTAATCGATGACTCCCAAACCAAACGGTCTTAGGGCACCGGGTGAGAAAACACCCAAGGACTTAAGGACTCGAGCAAATAAGGCCACAAAACTAAGGATTTTATTGTATGGACCCCTTTTAGGCGTGAATACTTATGCTTTATTAGGCACAAATACCCAGCTTAGTCAGAGGATTTTTTTATATATATATATATTTTTTTCAAACTTATCTAATCATCTTTCGCATAAATACTAAGGCTTGCTTAGGCCAAAGCACCTAGCTAATCAATAATTAGATTTGTTTATATATATTTTTTTCTTTTTTTTCTTTTTTTATTTTTTATAAGGCATAAGAATCTTTGTTTTTGAACCCTAAGTGTGTAAGTGTATGAAGTGTGCATATTTCATCAAGGTAAAGATCAAGACTAAATTACTTTGATAAATTATCTTCCTAATCCTAGAAATCAAACAAATAATCTTATTTTGACCAAGTATAAGAAATCCTAATTTGGATTTTCCTATTCCTTAAAATTGACTTAATTTCTTACAAAAAATATGTCAAAATATTGTTTCTATTTTCAAAAAGTTTTTTAAAAAGTAAAGAAAATGTTAAATTTTTTTTTATATATAAAAAGAAAAACCTAAGTTATGTTAGAACCCTCCCCCCACACCTATCTCATGCATTGTCCTCAATGTATGAATTAATGCATAGATGCATGAAAAAGAAGAAAGGGAAGGAAAATGTTACCTTAAGGTGGTAGTTCCGGTGGTGGTCTGATTGGTCCACGAAATGCGGCCCAATCGACTTTTCGTTGGGTTCAGAGGAACCCACCAGAAATTTCTTTAATATAACCTATTAGAATGATGTATCCATGAAGGATTTTTATTAAATATTGACCTCATCTAATTTCCAAATTCCATAATTAATTTCGGAGTCAAATTTGTCAACCACCCTGTCCCAAAATGGAGTATGAAATGATAGAATGATTGACTTGGACTCAGGAAGTATAGGAACTAATACCGACTCAGGAAGGTGACTTAAGTCAAGTAAAGGCTCAGGAGTCGAGATTGGTTCAGGAAGTAGGTCCAAGTCAAGAAAGTGAAACTCAAGTCCACATTTATTTTCCAACAATGGAATGTGACTTAATATTGGTGATTCAAGTTCAAGAATGATAGGTGGGGGAATCAAAACTGACTCCAAAATATTACTCAAGTTTGGTAACAAAACAGGAGTCAATATGGATTCAGAAAGTTGAACTGGATCACAGATTTAAGAATCTAGGTCACATATCTCATTGAGGTCAACATCAAAAAATGAGAACTTGCCAATTTGTCAATAGGATTTTCAAAAGTGTAAAATTGGTCAAGTTCAATATGATCATCAAGAATGAGTGATTCAATTTCATTATGAATTGGCACAGGATTCAATGTTGACTCGGAAAAAAATTGAAATCAGGTGAAGATATCGGAGTCATTATTGAATCAGGAAGTAAAATTGAATCACTAAGTTGAGGTTCATAATCATATTCATTTTCAAGTTTGATTTCAGGCAAGGGATAACTTGCCAAACTATCAATATCATTTGGAGTTTGGGCAAGTTCAAATGATTGTTCTGAAATGGAACCTTGATTTCCAAAACAACCTGACTCATCGGCTCTAACAGGATGGTTAGTGACATCAGAACTGGTCAAACGGTGGGAACGTAGAGATTGGACCATCATATCTATGTCACGATTACGAGCGTTTTGAGCCTGAGTCATGGCTTCAAGCATCTTTTCATAGTTGATAGGTTCATTGTTTTGATGAAAAGATGAAGTATTGTCTTGGAATTGGTGGTGAAATTTTGAGTCCATCAGATTTTAGGATTTTTGTTTGGACTCACGCATACTCATTTCCAAAATTGATAGTTTTCTATTTTGGACTGGTGGAACTGAGTATGAATCTTGAAAATATTGTGGACAAGGTGGAGAAGGAGGACAAGTTGGTTGAAAATTCGACTCGGGAGAGGTGAATCCCCACTGACTCTGTGAAGAGTTGAAATCATTATGGAAATTATAGTTATTAGATTGGGGGTATGGGTTATATTGATTCGGATAAGACCAATCTGGCACACTAGGTTGGTTAAAGTTATGATATGCCGGGTTGGTAATATCCGAAAATGAAGTCGGTGTGTAATATGGATTATTATTGAAGTTGGAAAAATTGTTATTATAAGCCATATCACACAATAGAACACAAACAAAAACAAACAAATAAGCAAACCAAAAAGAAAAAATTCTAACCTAAGTTAGGGTAGACCTATGACCTAGACGACTCCTAACTGATTAGACTGTCCACGGGAGGTCTAATGCAGACTTTGACCACAAGCTAATCAGCCAGGTCAGGGCAAGATTGGTGGGAGATTTTCCATCAAAGACATTCCTTAATTAAATAACCACCAATCTTCGGGCTTTCGGCCCTTAATCCCTTCCTAGACACTGATTTTGCAGGAGTCAAATTCCAACACCTTTCCCCCTTAGGATAATCTCCTAATTGAGTCTGAGATGTCCCTAGGGCCAACGTCTACTCATTTTTAGTTAGGCTCAGGTTAGTGAGTGCTTGGAATCTGATTTTTGGGCCAAGGAAGGGTGATTAAATCCCCACCTTATCTTGTTATGGGTTGGTGCCCTTAAAATCAATTTGTGCAAGTGTACAAGATATGTAAATAAGATTCACTCAAAGCGATGTAAATCAACCAAGAGATGAATCCTATTCTACATACAATGCGAACGTAGCTTGCTCCAGCACTCTTCAACAGTAAAAATAAATGAATTGAAAAGACACGTGCCTAAAAATGCAAACGTCTAATTAATTTTTTTATCTTTTTCAATAAGTATTTTACTGTTGGTTTATTAGCAGGCTTATGTGATGGCATATAAGAAATAAAGTTGCAGAAAACTAGTTTTTTGCAAAGTAAGCAGCCCTGCAAAAAAGACAATTAGTAGTGAACTCTTCCTGGCTGCGGAAACGCGGCAAAAGCCGAGAAAACGCGGCAATTCAGAGGGTACTTGGTCTCTGTTTTCTGGAATAGAGGCCCAAGACCACTTATATGTTTCTGCAATCCTTTTTTCCTGCTTTGCTTGCCCTATAACCTGCAACAGAGAAAAAAATTTGTTTTAGTTCTAAAAATTCAATAAAAATCAGATTTCAATAAAAACCGTTACCCTCCCCGGCAATGGCGCCAGAAATTTGATTGAGCTCTAACCTGCACACAAAATACAGTATTTTAGAACTTAAGAATAAACATGTGCAAGTGCTCAATTCTTACCGCTATAGCAAGTGGCTATGCGGGTCGTGATCCACAAGGAGAGTTTGCGATGGAAGCGTCCAAGGTTCTTTATTAAAATCTTTATGAAAACAAAACGAATGTTCTTCTTTGTTTTTTAAGAAATAAAAAAGGAAAAAGAATTATGTTAAAGTTAGAAAGAAAATGGTAGAATGAAAGTGGAAAAGAATGGAGAATGACTATTTATAAAGAAATGGGAAAAGAGAGATTTGGGAGATGTAGTGCTGGTGATTTAATTTATAGAAATAAAAATAATTACTTACCTTCTTTTCACCAAAAGCTTACCTTGAGTCTTTAGCGACGATGTTACCTTGAAGTGGAGGCAATCAGCGCATAGCCCATAAGAGTTGAGTATTGGTCTCTTCCACATTACATCATCAAGACAACTCAAGCATGAAATGATACAGAGAGAGACTCAATTCCATCGTCATGAGCTATCGGTGGCACTCGCAAAGACAAGGCTCTTTCGATGCTTTTAGACTCACTTGGAAGACAATTGTACCAAAAAGAAAAGTGAAGTAGAAAAGAAGAAGAAGAAGAAAACTAAAAGAAGTACATACAAATAAAGAACATAGATTCGATTTCATAACGATCAAAGAAATGAAAGAAACCTTACACCGGTGTCACTCTCAGCTCAAGCTTCATTCTTGTTCTTCGATGAAAGTCTGATCTCCTCTGAATTACATAAATTAAAACTAAAATTACATGAAAAAGAGAAACAAAACCTAAACTAAAAAATGAAAAACTAGTCTAAATCCTATCTCTGCATGGTCGTCCCATTTTCAGTGCAAATACTGGCTTTTTATAGGCAAAAACCCAATCTACAGGATCCCGGGAAGAGTGGGAGAGCAAACGCTCCCCCTAACTCCACAACCAAGCCGCGAAAACGCGGCTTTGGCTGCGTTTCCGCGGCCAGGGTGTGGCCAGGTGGCCACACCCTGTTGGTGGTCTCCCCGGTTTCACGTTCTGCTTTAATCTTCAGTTGGTTTTCTCGTTTGAGTCCAGGATTGTGACGAAATGGCCTTTGATTCTTGGCTTTAACCGATCGATTCTGAGAGGATTCTTCTCAACCGGTTTTCAACCTCTTGATTTTTTCCTGATTTACTGAGTGCAAATTAATTCTGATTTAATTCAGAATTTGGTGGGCTTTTGGGCTCATTTCTCTTCATCTCCTTAAGGAATGGGCCTGCAAATAAATTAAACAATTAATTAGGACAATGCAGATTTTATTCTATAATAAGTATGGAAATATGATACTAAATATGTAACATTAGCGACCAATCATAGTTCGATCCATCAAATAGTGGTGGACGTCATGTAGAATGTCCTTCTCTGAATTGCGATGAAGGAAACTCCGTTGCCATCCTTGTAGGTTGTTGACTGGGTATGCAGGGCTCTGATAGAGTATGCCGGGCTGGGCTCTGATACCAATTGTTGGTCTCGCTTTGATACCAATTGTAGGATCTAAAAATTACGTCAACACTCAAACAAAGATATTAGCGTTAAAATATAAAAGAACTTGCATAAAAGGAAATAAATCACAGAAAGTAAATCAAACGCAAACACAAGTGATTTATCCTGGTTCGGTCCTCTTGACCTACATCCAGTCCCCAAGCCACCTGCTTGAGATTTTCCTTTAACCTTTGATTTTGTACACCCAAAATCAACACCTTGTATACCACTTGACAAATCTCCTTTGCCAAATGTATACAACTCTTCTTATAACCAAGAAGACTCAACACCTTGTACAACTCTCTTCAACCCGAAGACGCTCTTGTATAATCTTTCTCTTTGAGTGATTATAAATAATCCTATAAGCCTTGAATCTGTATGTGATCGTGAACAAGGACTCTTATAGGTGGACTCTCAGAAATCTTCACTAAAGGATTAGAATTTGAGTGAAGAAATGAAAGTGGCAATAATTTTCTGAAAAATAGATTTTTGAACAGAGTTTTTAGGCAGAAAACTATTGATATGAATTGGTGTTTTTAGCCTAGGACAACATCCCTATTTAAAGCTGAAATATATAGTCAGTTAGGGTAGTTATCAGGACAAATTTGAATATTGAAACGTTGGATAAAACACCAAATATCAGAAACTGTCTAACAGTTAGAAACTGCCACTAGTCGACTAGGGTTTATGGGTTAGTCGACTAGAAGAATAACTTTTGCCTATATTAGTCGACTAATAAAGGGGGCAAGTCGACTAGGGTATGGCTGATACAAAAGACATGTTTTTAGAAACTGAAATTAGTCGACCAGCAGAATATATTAGTCGACTAGGACATATATTAGTCGACTAATTAAAAGTATAAGTCGACAATAGTGTATACAGATCAGAAACAGAAAGTTGGTATGCATCTAGAAACAAACCTAAGTCGACTATAGTTAGGGGTTATCGACTATAGTTGGTATAAGTCGACTATGCTTGGTAATAAGTCGACTTATAGACTTAAGATGTGTGTGTTGTTCAAGGCTTTTAACATTCTAATAAATATTACAATACACATCCATAGCCATTATTCTTGAGAAGTCTTGAGTATGTAGAACTCTTGTATAAACTTGTGAGATAGAGCTCCAATGAAATAGCTTCACAAATGTATCATCAGAATCAAGTTCCAACAATTTTCTTCATAGAATTCTATTTTTTTTTGTATACTCATATTTGTTTCTATATATGTATGTTTCAAAATCTCAAATAATATCAATTTCAATTGGTATTTTCTTTTTCATACATATGTATATATTTTGATTGTGCTTGATTTACAATATTCATTACATGTTTAAAGCACAAATTATGTTTATACTAAGCTTGACTTAAAATTAAAAATATTGGTATCTTTATAAGTTATGCATAGTTCTTAATTGGTATTTCAATTTATATTTTATTTGGTATCAAAATTTACCATATATTTCAATTGGTATCAAAATGTTTTTACTTTCATTGGTCTCAAAATTTTATTTATTTACAAGTGGTACCAACTTATGCTCTATCACCTACAATTTAATTTCAATTGGTATCAAAATTTGTTTTTGTTGACTTGAGAAAATTCAAAAAAAAATTTTGTTTTAAAGTGGTTTTAAAATTTGTTGATATGTATTGCCTATATGCAAGGGGAGCTTAACATCTCTTCTATATATAGATTCATGTTGAGTGTATCTTATATTGAGGAGCTTGACATCTCTTCTTTATGTGGTACATGTGTGTAGGGAGAGCTTAACATCTCCACTTATGCATTGTATATTATGCTTTATATGAGTTAGGGTTTTGTCATCCCTTCTTCATGTAATGCATGTATGCAGGGGAGCTAACTTACCGTCTTTCTCTTTATGAATGTATATCGCATATATATCTTTATTGTTGATTTATTTTTCACCCCTTTGTTGATAATTGACAAAAGGCGGAGAATGATTTTGAGTTTATATATGCACATTTATTTTGAGTTTATATATGCATATTTTGAAATTGAGTTTATGCATATATTGAGTTTATGCATGTTCTGTATTTTATATTTAAACAAAAAGGGGGAGAAGGATTTTGAAAGTTTATACAAAAAGGGGGGAGAAGGTTTTTGGGGTGAAGAATTTTTTATTTATGCATGTTTCTCTCACTTTGTTTATGCATATATATTTGTTTAGTTTTATGCACTTCATTGAATATCTATTTGTTATTGTTATGCATGAGTTAAGGGGGAGCTTCTATGAAGCTTATCTTTAATCCATGCATATATAACTCCATGAGTTTTGTCATCATCAAAAAGGGGGAGATTGTTGGCCCGAAGGCCCATTGCTCTAGTTTTGATGATAATTAACTCATGTAGTTATAGTACTAATGATCTTGTGTTTAATTAGTCTCAGATATTTGATCAAGATCTTAGTTGGTGTTTAGCTTCAACAAAGGATTTAAAGTCAAGTTTTGGAGCTAGCACATGTTGATTCAAGAGCTCGCACATCAAGATTGCATCAAGTACTCAAGAGGAGTCTAGCTCATTGGATCAAGGTTTGGACCAAGTCAAAAAGGAGAAGAAGATTTTCAAAGAGAAGATTTCCAAGAAGACTTGTGTCATGTTTGTAATTGTCAAGATTTTATTTTTAAATAAAATGTAAAGGATAGATTAGTTGGTGGATTGCTCAAGTTCATATATACTCACACACAAGATTTATATGTGTTTTCATAAAAGAGTTTTCGTTTTGGAAAATACCGGTTTGGTTTTTAAGCTTCAAAATATACATGTGTTTTATCAAAACTTTTTTAGAGCTTATTGTCAAAAACATAGATATTTTATCATATATATGTAGTGGATCATATCCATACACACTAAGCTTCAAAAGTGTTTAGAATATCTTGTTTTTGTATTTGGAAAAGTTTTGAAAAAATTGTTTTTGAAAAATATAGGTTTTTGTTTAAGACAAAATTTCTATATTACAAAAATAGTTCAAAATGTTTGTAATATGTTTTGATTTTTTATCAAACATGTTGTATATCAAAGTATATCAATGAACTTATTTTTGTAGAATTTATAAGAATTTATGGGATTTTATTGAAGATAAAAAGACCAAGTTTTAATCCTTAAAAACCTGTAACCTGGCCTTCTGCCGGTCGACTGGACGGTCGACCGAGCCAGAAGTTGGTCGACCGTTCCGATCGACCGATGTGCAAAGACGTGCACGGCCTTGTTTGGCTGGAGGGCCGGTCGACCGACCCGGTCGACCGCCAGAGAGCTCTGCTCTCTGGATCTGGTCCCGGTCGACAGGGCGGTCGACCGGTAGAGAGCTTCTGCTCTCAGTATCTAGGCCTCGGTCGACCGGCCGTCGACCGATGGCCCAACAGTCAGAAATCTGACCGTTGGCTAGTCGACTGGGCAGTCGACCGACAGCAGGGAATCCTGCTGATTTGGCCTTCAATGGCCATATTTTGGGAGCCTATAAGTTGGGGTTCCCTTGGACTATTTTCGATAAGATTTTAAGTAGGTTTTCAAGTAAGTTTTTCCTACATATTTTAGTATTTATCTCCACTTATTTTAGAGCCAAATACTTCCATATCAAAAGGAGAGTTTTTCTCTTGAGTTTTTCACCACAAATTCATCCTTATTTTTCTCACACATACTTGAGCTTTCCATTGCTATATCAATCCTATAGGAGAGTTGTTGTGAGAGTGTTTTAGGTGATCAAAGTGTTAAGATCACCAAAGTGTTCATCTTTGTATTTGAGGAGGCGGACTTCCGGATTCGCGTTGTTTCGAGTTCTAGTGAGAGCTCGGTGTAGAGGTGCGGCCTCGGCAAGCTAGTGTGCTTGCGTGTGTTGTTCATACGGGAACAAGTGAGGGGACTAGTGAGTCCAAGAGTTCTAGTGTGAACTCCTTGTAGGTGTTACGACACCGAGTGATCCGTGGGATCGATTCTAGTGGAAATCCTTCATAGCATTGAAGGCTGGGACACAGAGCAAGGGTGCTCGAATATCGAAACAAATCACCCGTATTTGCGATTGCTCTCTCTATCTCTCTGATTAGTCACAAATGTTGCATATTTAGAAACATATTTCCATACTTATTTTAGAATAAAAGCCTGCATTATCCTAATTAATTGCTTAATTTATTTGCAGGCCCAATCCTTGAAGAGATGACGTGAAATGAGCCCAAAAGCCCATCAGAATTCTGAATTAAATCAGAATTAATTCCCACACATAAAATCAGGGCAAAATCAAGAGGTTGAAACCGGTTGAGAAGAATCCTCTCAGAATCGATCGGTTAAAGCCAAGAATCCGAGGCCATTTCGTCAGAATCCGGAGTCAAACGACAAAACCAACAAAGGATAAAGCCAGAAGAAGACCCCGGACAGACCCACCAACAGGGTGTGGCCATCTGGCCACACCCTTGCCGCAAAAACGCGGCAAAAGCCGCGTTTTTGCGGCATTGTTGGGGAGTTAGGGGAAGCGTGAACTTCCCCGACCTCCCCGGGATCTTATGGTTAGGGTTTTTGGTCTATAAAAGGGCAATTGTTGTGCTGAAATGAAAGGCGAATGCAGAGTTAGGATTTTAGACTAGTTTTTCCATTTTGTAGTTTAGTTTTTACTTTTATGTAACTTGTATGTAGCTTAGGTTAGAAGATGATTCATGTAAGTAAGAGAGAGAGGCTGATGTTGAGAGTGACACCGATGTACTCCTCCTCCTTTCTTTCATTTTCTCAGTAAGCAATAAAGGTAAACTTTTCTTTGTGTTCGTTTCTTTACTTTCCTTTACATTTGTTTTGCTTTTCGTTTTCCTTTTCTACTTCACCTTGGTTGTATGTGTTGAGTCTACAAGTGAACTCTAAAGCAAGTACACCGATGCTACGTGAGAGCCAGCGATAGTTCATGAAGACGTTCTCCTCTTCCAAGCTCGCATCACTTCGTTCTTCTTATGCTTGACGATATAATGTGCACGGGGACCGAGTTCGAGTTTATGATCTATGCGTTGAACGCCTCCGAAGCACAAAGGTAGAACTTGCAAAAAGGTTTTCAAGTAAGTCATCACCAAACTAGGTAAGTAATTCTTAACTTTCTTTCTTTTCTTTTATCGCTATAGTATAGATCGCCAACACGATTTCTTTCACCACTTCTTCCCAATCGTTTTCGATCTTTTCCTCCACTTCATTTGTACATAGTCGCTTTTTATTGTTTTCCGATTTTCCACCTTCTTCATCTCTCGCTTTCTCTCTAACTTTAACTATAACTTTCTTTTTCTTTTTCATAACATAAAACAGAGAAGAACCTTCGCTTAGTTTTGATAACGATTTCAATAAAAACTGTAAACGCTTCCATCGCAAACCCTCCTTGTGGATCACGACCCGCATTAGCCACTTGCTATAGCGGAAGAATTGAGCACTTGCACATCTCCTTTCTTAAGTTCTCTAATTTCGTATTTTGTGTGCAGGTTCCGCCTCAATCAAATTTTGGCGCCGTTGCCGGGGAGGGTAAAACGGTTTTTATTGAAATCTGAATTTTTATTGCAAATTTTTTAGAACTAAACGAATTTTCTTCTCTGTTGCAGGTTACAGGGCAAGCAAAGCAGGAAATCAATATTGCAGTGACATACAAGTGGTATTGGGCCTCTGCTATAAAAAGTAGAGACCCATTACCCTCTGAATTGCCGCGGAAACGCGGCAAAAGCCGCAGATCCGCGGCAATCCAGAGTTGACTACTAACAAGTTTTTGCAGGCTGCTTGCTTTGCAAATTATAGTTCTCTGCAATTATTTATTTCCTACATGCCATCACATAAACCTGCTAATAATCAACAGTAAAAAGTTTGTTGCAAAAGTTAAAAATTGATTAGACGTTTGCATTTAGGCACGTGTCTTTTCAATTCATTTCTTTTACTGTTGAAAAGTGCTGGAAGCAAGGTACGTATGCATTGCATTTAGCATAGGACTCACTTCTTGGTTGTCTATATCGCTTTAAGTGATTCCTATTTATATTTCTTGTACACTTGCACAATTCAATTTTAAGGGCATACCCGTAAATAAGATAAGGTGGGATTTTATCACCCTTTCCTTAGCCCGCAAATCATTTTCCCAAGCACTCACTAACCCAAGCCTAATTTAATAAAAAGTAGACGTTGGCCCTAGGGACATCTTGGACTCATTTAGGAGATTATCCTAAGGGGGGAAAATGTTGGAATCTAACTCCTGCAAAATCAGTGTCTAGGAAAGGGATTGAGGGCCGAAAGCCCGAAGGTTGGTGGTTATTTAATTAAGGAACGTCTTTGACGGAAAACCTCCCACCAACCTTGCCCTGACCTGGCTGATTAGCTTGTGGTTAAAGTCTACATTAGACCTCCCGTGGACAGTCTAACCAGTTAGGAGTCGTCTAGGTCCTAAGTCTACCCTAATTTAGGCTAGAATTTTTTCTTTTTTGTTTGTTTATTTGTTTGTTTTTCTTTGTTTGTATTCAATTGTGTGATATGGACTATAATAATAATTTTTTCAACTACAATAATAATCCATATTACACACCGGCTTCATTTTCGGATATTACCAACCCGGCATATCATAACTTTGACCAACCTAGTGTGCCGGATTGGTCTTATCCGAATCAATATGACCCATACCCCCCATCTAATAACTATAATTTCCATAATGATTTCAACTCTTCACCGAGTCAGTGGGGATTCACCTCCCCTGAGCATAATTTCCAACCACCTTGCCCTCCTTCTCCACCCAGTCCACATTATGTTCAAGATTCATACTCAGTTTCACCCGTCCAAAATAGGAAACCATCAATTATGGAAATGAGTATGCGTGAGTCCAAACACAAATCCCAAAATCTGATGGACTCACAATTTCACTACCACTTTCAAGACAATTCTTCATCTTTTCATCAAAACAATGAACCTGTCAACTATGAAAAGATGCTTGAAGCCATGACTCAGGCTCAAAACACTCGTAATCGTGACATAGATATGATGGTCGAATCTCTACGTTCCCACCGTCCTGATGTCACTAACTATTCTGTTAGAGCCGAAGAGTCATGTAGTTTTGGAAATCAAGATTCCATTTCAGAACAACCATGTGAACTTACCCAAACTCCAAATGATATTGATAGTTTGGCTAGTTTTCCTTTTCCTGAAATAGAACTTGAAAATGATTATGATCCTGAACCGCAACTTAGTGATTCAATTCTATTTCCTGATTCGATTATGACTCCGGTATCTTCACCTGACTTCAATCTTTTCCCGGAGTCAACATTGGATCCTGTACCAATTCATAAAGAAATTGAATCACCCATCTTTGAGGATCATGTTGAACTTGACCAACTTTACAATTTTGAAAATCCCATGGATAAATTGGCAAGTTCTCCATTTTTTGATATTGAACTCAATGACATATGTGACCTAGATTCTCAAATTTGTGATCCAGTTCAACTTTCTGAATCAATCTTGACTCCCGTTTTGTTACCAAACTTGAGTAATATTTTAGAGTCAGTTTTGATTCCTCCACCTATCATTCCTGAACTGGAATCACCCATATTAGGTCACATTCCATTGTTAGAAAATACATGTGGACTAAAGTTTCAACTTCTTAACTTGGACCCGCTTCTTGAACCAATTTCGACTCCTGAACCTTTACTTGACTTAAGTCACCTTCCCGAGTCGGTATTAGTTCCTGTCCTTCCTGAGTCCAAGTCAACAGTTCTATCATTTCATACTCCATTCTGGGACGAGGTGGTTGACAAATTTGACTCCGAAATTAGTTATGGAATATGGAAATTAGATGGGGTCAAATATTCAATAAAAATCCTTAATGGATTTATCTTTTTAGTGGGTCATATTAAAGATAATGCTGGTGGGTTCCTTCGAGACCCAAGAAAAGTTGATTGGGCCATGTTTCGTGGACCAATCAGACCACCACCGGAACCACCACCTTAAGGTAACCTTTTCCTTCCCTTTCTTCTTTTTCATGCATCTATGCATTAATTCATACATTGAGGACAATGCATGAGATAGGTGTGGGGGAGGGTCTAACATAACTTTTCTTTTTTCTTTAAAAAAAAAAATTAACATTTTTCTTTACTTTTAAAAACTTTTTGAAAAATAGAAACAATATTTTGACTTATCTTTGTAAGAAATTAAGTTAATTTTAAGGAATAGGAAAATCCAAATTAGGACTTCTTATACTTGGTCAAAATAAGATTATTTGTTTGATTTATAGAGTTAGGAAGATAATTTGTCAAAGTAATTTAGTCTTGATCTTTACCTTGATGAAATATGCACACTTCGTACACTTACACACTTAGGGTTCAAAAACAAAGATTCTTATGCCTTATAAAAAAATATATATATATAAAAAAAATGAATAAGTCTAATTATTGATTAGCTAGGTGCTTTGGCCTAAGCAAGCCTTAGTATTTATGCGAAAGATAATTAGATAAGTTTGAGAAAAAAATGAATAAGTCTAATTATTGATTAGCTAGGTGCTTTGGCCTAAGCAAGCCTTAGTATTTATGCGAAAGATGATTAGATCCTCTGATTAAGCTGGGTATCTGTGCCTAATAAAGCATGAGTATTCACGCCTAAAAGAGGTTCATATAATAAAATCCTTAGTTTTGTGGCCTTGTCTGCTCGAGTCCTTAAGTCCTAGGGGTGTCTTCTCACCTGGTGCCCTAAGACCGTTTGGTTTGGGAGTCATCGATTAGAGGCTCGTTACATGGGCAGATTAGAAAGCCTAATAGAATTAAGGAATAATACCAAAATATATATATATATATATATATATATATATATATATATATATAAATAAGGCATAAGAGTTAGAGTTAATGAACCCTTAGTCAAAATTTTCACAATCACAAGTGCATATGACTTAGGGTAAAGTAATAGACTAGATGAGAAGCACAATTTGACTCCTTACTCTAATTTGATAACAAATTTTTGAATAGAGACTAAGTTTAGGAATGAAAAATTCGATTTTCCTATAACTTATAGATTGCTTAAATCTTACAATCATATTTCAAATATTTTTCTCTTTCAAAATGCTTTTCGAAAATACTAACTCTTTTTCCCTTTCTTTATGGATTTTGTGGGTGCAATCCGCTGAAAACCGTCACGAGACAAAACTCGTCCTCTAGGGGTAACCTAGAGGTTTAACGGCTTGTTGCACATGCTCAGTGCAATCGCGTGACCTGCGAAAGTGGTCTAATAATCCTTAGTATAGTTTACTTGTTTTGCTCGAGGACGAGCAAAAGATAGGTATGGGGGTGTGATTAGTCACAAATGTTGCATATTTAGAAACATATTTCCATACTTATTTTAGAATAAAAGCCTGCATTATCCTAATTAATTGCTTAATTTATTTGCAGGCCCAATCCTTGAAGAGATGACGTGAAATGAGCCCAAAAGCCCACCAGAATTCTGAATTAAATCAGAATTAATTCGCACACATAAAATCAGGGCAAAATCAAGAGGTTGAAACCGGTTGAGAAGAATCCTCTCAGAATCGATCGGTTAAAGCCAAGAATCCGAGGCCATTTCGTTAGAATCCGGAGATCAAACGACAAAACCAACAAAGGATAAAGCCAGAAGAAGACTCCGGACAGACCCACCAACAGGGTGTGGCCATCTGGCCACACCCTTGCCGCAAAAACGCGACAAAAGCCGCGTTTTTGCGGCATTGTTGGGGAGTTAGGGGAAGCGTGAACTTCCCCGACCTCCCCGGGATCTTATGGTTAGGGTTTTTGGTCTATAAAAGGGCAATTGTTGTGCTGAAATGAAAGGCGAATGCAGAGTTAGGATTTTAGACTAGTTTTTCCATTTTGTAGTTTAGTTTTTACTTTTATGTAACTTGTATGTAGCTTAGGTTAGAAGATGATTCATGTAAGTAAGAGAGAGAGGCTGATGTTGAGAGTGACACCGATGTACTCCTCCTCCTTTCTTTCATTGTCTCAGTAAGCAATAAAGGTAAACTTTTCTTTGTGTTCGTTTCTTTACTTTCCTTTACATTTGTTTTGCTTTTCGTTTTCCTTTTCTACTTCACCTTGGTTGTATGTGTTGAGTCTACAAGTGAACTCTAAAGCAAGTACACCGATGCTACGTGAGAGCCAGCGATAGTTCATGAAGACGTTCTCCTCTTCCAAGCTCGCATCACTTCGTTCTTCTTATGCTTGACGATATAATGTGCACGGGGACCGAGTTCGAGTTTATGATCTATGCGTTGAACGCCTCCGAAGCACAAAGGTAGAACTTGCAAAAAGGTTTCCAAGTAAGTCATCACCAAACTAGGTAAGTAATTCTTAACTTTCTTTCTTTTCTTTTATCGCTATAGTATAGATCGCCAACACGATTTCTTTCACCACTTCTTCCCAATCGTTTTCGATCTTTTCCTCCACTTCATTTGTACATAGTCGCTTTTTATTGTTTTCTGATTTTCCACCTTCTTCATCTCTCGCTTTCTCTCTAACTTTAACTATAACTTTCTTTTTCTTTTTCATAACATAAAACAGAGAAGAACCTTCGCTTAGTTTTGATAACGATTTCAATAAAAACTGTAAACGCTTCCATCGCAAACCCTCCTTGTGGATCACGACCCGCATTAGCCACTTGCTATAGCGGAAGAATTGAGCACTTGCACATCTCCTTTCTTAAGTTCTCTAATTTCGTATTTTGTGTGCAGGTTCCGCCTCAATCACTCTCACTTGTGTTTATTTCTTGCATGCTTATATTGCTTTCGTCTTTATATGCTTGATATATACTTGTGCCTAAATTGATATATGCTTGGGATTGTTTACTCATACTTGTATTCAACCAAGAGAGTTATGGCGGCACCTCAACTCTTATCTAGAGAATCTTGAGGAGATAGTCCAGAGCCCTTCACTGAAAATTCAGCTACACTCTTAGGTTATATCTTATGTGTTTAGCTTAATAGTTTTTAGTCTACTTAAATAGTTTTCATTTCACATTAATTCATCATTAGATTAGCTAGTCACCTATTCACCCCCCTCTAGGTGATTTCACCATCAACACCTTCCTTTAGAGAAAGAAACATGTTAGATCTTCTTGAACCCTGTTATATCTTTTTGAATCCTGAAATACACTCTTGAACTTAATTACTACCAAATAACTTCATATGCTTTGTTATCATCAAAACACAAAACCGGGGATTGTAACCTTTGGGCCAACAATCTCCCCCTTTGATAATGACAAAACATATGAGCTGTTTAAAAGAAAATCTAGGGAAGAGCTTTGTAAAAACTCTCCCTCAAGTTATTCTAGCTATCAAGTACAAGATATCAACAAGTTATATGATAAGGCATTGTATAAGAGCATGATCAAATAAATACCAATAAATACTTATAAATACTTCTCCCTCTTTTGTCATGCATGAAAAATGGTAAGCAAAAATAACCAAAAATTAAAACATATGTAGATTTTATCAGAAGAAAAACTCATGAATCAACAATACAAACATTTAGTTCTCAACAAATGAAAGAGAATCTAATAAATTCAAGTGGCTTAGTAAAAATATCTGCTTGTTGAAAATCAGTTGAAACATAATCAATTTGAATATCACCTTCTTCATTGTGATCTCTAAGAAAGTGATATCGAATTTCTATGTGCTTTGTCTTACTATGTTGATTTGCGTTTTTAGTCATATGAATAGTACTAGTATTATCATAAAATATCTTAATATGATCATAATGCAAATCATAATCAAGAAGAGTATGTTTCATCCAAAGGACTTGTGCACAATAAGCCCCAGCTGCAACATACTCCGCCTCGACGGTTGAGAGAGCTACATAATTTTGTTTCTTGGAAGACCATGAAACAAGACAATTTCCTAGAAACTGACAAGTTCCACTTGTACTCTTCCTATCCACTCTACAACAGGCATAGTCAGCATCTGAAAAACTCGTCATGAAAAATTGTTCGGTCTTCGGATACCACAAGCACATTCCAATAGTGCCTTTAAGATATCTAATAATGTGTTTTACCGTAATCAAGTGGGACTCTTTAGGACAAGATTCGAATCTAGCACATAGACATACACTAAACATGATATCCGGCTTACTAGCCGTTAAATAAAGTAAACTACCAATCATGCTTCTATAAAGTTTAATGTCTACATTTATACCTTGTTCATCCTTGTCAAGTTTTGTTGTGGTAGTCATGGGAGTTTTGCTCGTCTTTGCCCTTCAAGTCAAAATTTCTTGATGAGTTGGTTTGTGTACTTGGCTTAATTTATAAAAATCCCATCACTCCTTTGCTTGACTTGTAATCCAAGGAAGTAGTTTAGCTCGCCAATCATAGACATCTCAAACTCATTCTTCATGCATGATTCAAAATCTTTGCAAAGCATTTCATTAGTAGATCCAAATATAATATAATCAACATAAATTTGAATAATAAGAATATCACTAGCTACATGTTTGGTAAACATAGTGGTATCTATATTACCTTTTACAAAACCATTTGAAATAAGAAATGTTGAAAGTCTTTCATACGAAGCTCTAAGACCTTATTTTAAATCATTTTAAGTTTTGTCTAATTTGAAAATAAAATCCGGATGTGTAGGATTAACAAACCCGGGGAGTTGCTCAACAAACACTTCCTCTTCAATAAAACCATTTAAAATGCGCTTTTGACATCCATTTGAAAAAGTTTGAAATCTTTATAAGAAGCAAAAGCAAGTGTAATCCGTATGGCTTCAAGCCGTGTTACAGATGCAAAGGTTTTCTTAAAATTGATATCGTCGATTTGAGTATAAACTTGGGCCACCAACCTAGATTTATTCTTAACAACATTACCCGACTCATCCAACTTGTTCCTAAAAATTCATTTAGTTTCAATTGTTGGTCTATCATGGGGTCTAGGAACAAGGTATCAAACTTGGTTGCGCTCAAATTGATTGAGCTCTTCTTGCATTGCAAGCAACCATATGAGTCGCCTTCAGCTTCGAGGATGTTCTTTGGTTCAAGATGAGAAATAAAAGTAAAATGGCCACAAAAATTATGGAGTTTGGAGCGAGAAGTTACCCCTTTGATACATCACCTATGATGAGTTTTTTGGGATAACTTGTAGCGAATCTCCAATCTTTTGAAAGTGGTAGTGTTGGTGCCACTTCAACCTCTTGAACTTCACCTTGTTTATCAAGTTTTGGCTTATCTTCTTGGATAGGTGAGTCCTCCAAAGTTACTTTCTCTATGTCTTCACCTAAAGAATCAATCTCTATAACATTCTTAACAAAAACATTAGATTCTTCAACTTAACATGCATAGATTCTTCAATTGTCGAAATAGATTTATTTAAGATTCTGTAAGTGATCGTACATATATTTTGTATTCTTTTCATTACACTCCTACATTTATCGTGTAATAAATCTGCTAATTTTCTTGTCTTAAATATCTATTTTGCAGAAGTTAATAATGAAGAGAAAGATGATTAAACCAAATAAATACCAGTTAAAATCAGATTTAACTGGATCTATTTGGTTAGCTGAGGATGATCTCAGATCTAGTTAGAACAAATCAAGGATTGGGGCAAATATTCAGCTGAAGATCAGAGCAAATCAGAAAGATAACACCAAATGAAAACCGGTAAAATTTAGATTTTCATAAATTCATTTTGGTTAGCTAAAGATCAACCGAGGATAATATCAAATACAGAGAGATAAATGGATAGAGAGAAGATCAACGGATGAGATGAAGCAAGTTTGACTCAGATTCTGACTGGATATATTTTAGTATTTGAATCATAACGTATACTACCGAATCTCAAATCTGATGATTTAAGATGATCCAGAAAGCAGACATACAGAGCTACAACTCTTATGTTGATCACTATTTCTAATTCTGTCATTTGATAAGTGATATTCAGCAATCAACACGCCAACAAACTGCAGATCAGAACTGAATATCCACATCAAATCAAGTTTGGAGATAAGGGGAGGATTCAAATTTAGAAATAGCCAGCTTTCTCTATCTTCATACTCCTTTAACCTTTGCATTTCTTCTATAAATACCTGAATCTCAAAGGCAAGAGGAAGGACCAAGTAGAGATAGATTTTAGGCCAGTTTTTCATTCTTTTTAGTGTAAGTATTTAATTTCTTTTTATGTAATTTTTATTTCTTTGTAAGCATAGGTTAGACTGAGATTCATGTAAGTAAGGAAAGAGGCTTATGTTGAGAGTGACACCGATGTACCCTCCTCCTTTCTTCCATCGTTTCTGCAAGCAATAAAAGGTAACTTTTTTTTATGTTCGTCTTTACTTTTGTTTTCTTCTTCTTCTTTCAACTTTTCCTCTTTTGGTTATGATGAGCATCCAAGTGAATCTAGAAGCATCAGTATAGCCATGCTTGTGTGAGTGCCACCGATATTTCATGATGATGTTCTCCTCCTCAAGATTCCATATCATTTCATTCTTGTTCATTTTGATGATGTAATACGAATGGGGACTGAGCTCGAGCTTATGGGTTATGCGTTGATCGCCTCCGAAGCAAGGTAAAACATGCAAGGGTTCCAGGTAAGTCATCAATCAAAGGAGGTAAGTTTTTTTTTTAGGTTTTCTTTTCTTTTAATTTTAGTGTAAATTACCAATACCACAATCTTCTAAGTTTCTTTCACTCTTTTTCATTTCTTTGTACATATCCACTTCCATTTTCTCCACCTTTTCTATCTATCACTTTCTTTCTAACTTAACTATAACTCTTTTTCTCTTTTCTTTTAAGAACTAAAAGAAGAATTTTTAACCATTAATGGTAGCATAAAGGAGAACTTGCTTAAAAAGCTTCCATCGCTAGTCCCTCCTTGTGAACCACGACCCGCATAGCCACTTGCTATAGCGATAGAATTAAGCACCTTGCACTACTGTTTTAAAAGTTCTAAAATTCTGTATTTGTGTGCAGGTTCAACATCAATCAAATTTTGGCGCCATTGCCGCAGAGGGAACGGTGTATTTGTTTTTTTTAACAAGTTTGGTGTCTTGTTTCAGGGACGTTAACATTCAGATTTAGCATTCAAGATTTACAGGAGAAGACTTGCTATTCTGTGCCCCTACTCTCAAAAGTAGGAAACAGAATTTCAAGAAATTGCGTTGCAAAAGTTGAAAATTTTGTTGGACTACTAAAAACTCTTTTTTGTAGGACATATTACTTGCAAAAATTAAGTTTTTTTTTGTGTTATTATTCTTGCTATATCTGCTATTCACAATCCCTATTTTAATCTAATAGTAATTTGAGTGATTGTTAATTGCTTAAAAAACGTTTAGACTTGCATTCTAGGCATTTGTCTAATTACGTTTACTTTACAATTACTGTTGAAGATAGCTGGAGACAAGGTACGTATGCATAGCATATAGCTTAGGAAATATTCTTGGGTGATATTTGCTTTTGAATGCTACTTTTCTATATCTTGCACACTTTGCACAATTAACTCTAAGGGCAAAACCCAAATCAAGATAAGGTGGGGAAGTCATTACCCTTCCTTAGCCCACAAACCATCTCCAAGAACGCACAACCTAAGCCTAAGTAAAATCTGATAGACGTTGGCCTTAGGGACATCTTGAACTCACTAGGAGATTATCCTAAGGGGGAAGGTGTTAGAATTTGACTCCTGCCAAATCAGTGTCTAGGAAAGGGATTGAGGGGCGAAATCCCGAAGGCTGGTGGTTTGGCTTAATTAGGCCCGTCGTTTTTTGCGCGGATACCTCCACCATCTTGCCCTGACCTGGCTGATTAGCTTGTGGTCAAAATCTGCATTATACCTCCTATAGACAATCAATCAGTTAGGAGTTGTCTAAGTCAAGGTTACCTTAGACGAGGTTTGGTTGTTTACTTTTGTTGACTATTGGTGAACTTGTTTGTGATTGTGTTTGTGTATGCAGGTGTGGTCAAGAGACCCTAATTCATCTAGGTTAACTAGAAACACATCACCACCCAAGTTCAAACCAAGACTAGATTCGGTTATGTCTCAACCGACATCTTGCAGGATAGGTTCTATCCCATTAGAACCTCACTTCCATCCTGCATCCAACTTCCATTGGTTGGTGAACACAACTTTGAGCTTAAGCCACAGTTCATCAACACACTCCCTAAGTTCCATGGCTTAGAGTCCGAAGATGCTTATTTCTTCATAAGAGAATTTGAAGAAGTATGCTTAATGATGAAAATACCACACCTTGCAGATGATGCTATTAGGTTGAGATTTGTCCCTTTCGCTTTTAAGGACTTAGCCAAGAAATGGCTATACAGCTTAGCGGCTAGCTCTATCACATCCTGGGATGGTTTCATCAAGGTCTTCTTGAAGAAATTCTATCCAAATCATAAGACCGCTCTCGTTAGGAAAAACATCATGCAGTTTAAGAAAGAACCTAGTGAACCATTTTGGAGGTACTTTGAACGCTTCAAAGACCTCCTTTTCCAATGTCCTCATCATAGAATAGAGAAATAGCGACAATGTCAAATTCTTTATGATGGTTTAGACTACTCAACCAAGACCCTTTTAGAAAGCATGTGCCAAGGGGGATTCTTGCAGAAGGATGAGAATGAAGGATGGGATTTATATGAGAATTTAGCTGAAAATACCATCCAATGGGAACCAACTAGTGTAAGTTCACCTAGAGGGGGGGGTGAATAGGTGATGGCTAATTTAATGGTCACTTAATGCCAAATAATGCGGAAGCTAAAACAATTATGACCTAATTAAATCTTTTACATTAAACACCACGTATAACACAAGAGTGTTGCCGAATTCACCGTGAAGGGTTCTGGACAAACTCCTCTAGATTCCCCTTGAATGGGTTGAGGTGCCGCGTTGGCTCTCTTGGTTGAATACAAGTGTTAGTCAACAATCCCACGCAAGTATATCAATTTAAGCACAAATGAATATATCAAGCATATAAAGATAGACAATAATTGAATGCAAGATATAAATAAGGAGATAGAGAGAGAGAAATGGCAATCGCAAACACAAGGGTATGTTTCGAGGTTCGAGCACACTTGCTCTACATCCTCGCCTTCGACACACGAAGGATTTCCACTATGCAAGATCCCAATGGATCTCTCCTCGGTGCCGCAACACCTACAAGCCCTCGGACTCCCTAGTCCCGTACACATGCAAGCCCCACAAGCTTGCCGAGGCCGCACCTCGAACCAAAGAGTTCACAACCGAACTCCAAACCACCACGAGCACACTTGCCCGTCTCCTCAAAATACAAGAATGAAATCTTGGTGATCCAAACACTTTGATCACCAATGAAAGCTCTCACTACAACACTCCTATAAGATGAATAGACAATGGTTGCTCAAGTGTTTGTGTGAGAAAAGTAAGGATTGAAACTTTGGTGAAAAACTCAAGAAATCTCTTTTACACTCTTGATAAATTCTTCCCTTTAGATTGGAAGTATTTGCTCTCAAATATGTGGAGAAAACTCTTTTAATGGAGTGGGAAAAACTGGCTCAAAGCTCTCCTAAAATCTTGGCTCAAAACAATGACCAAACCCCCAAATTTATAGGCCAGAAAAATATAGCCGTTGGGGTCTGTCAGAGCTGCCGGTCGACCCGTGCGGTCGATCGGCAACGGTCAGAAATCCGACCGTTGGAGCCACGGTCGACTGCCTGGGTCGACCGACCCACTGGAGCTGAGAGTCGAACTCTCTGTCGGTCGACCCGTACGGTCGGCCGAACTTTCCAGAGAGCAAAGCTCTCTGGAGCGGTCGACCCGTACGGTCGGCCGTCCTCCAGTGCACAAAGGCGTGCACATCAGTGCACGTCGGTCGACCCGGCCGGTCGGCCGACTCCAGGATTAGTCGACTTATAAAGGTTACTAGTCGACTTATCCGAAGCCTGAAACAATTTTCTGGGATTAAAAAGTTAGTCTTTTTGGCTCAAATAAAATCCCATAAAATACTTAAAAATCTACAAAAATAGTTTAACCAATATACATTGATATACAAATATGCTTGCACAAAATCAAGGCATGTTATAAAAGATTGGACTATTTTTGTAACTTGAAAATATTTGGCTCATGATAAAAACTGTTTTTCCAAAACAATATTTTTCCAAAACATGTTTTTTCCAAATCTTCATCAAATACAAAAACAAGATATACTTTTAAAGCATAGTGTGTATGGATATGATCCACTACACAATCAAGATGAAATATCTATGTTTTTGGCATTAAGCTCTAAATATGGTTTTGGTTGAAAGATATGGCATATATAAGAAATTCCAAAAACCAAACTTGTATTTTTCCAAAATGAAAAATCTTTTCTAAACTAAAAAATCCTTTTATGAAAACAATTCTATCAAGAGTGTGTGTGTATATGTACTTGAGTAATCCACCAACTACTCTATCCTTTACATTTTAACTAAAAACAAAAATCTTATACTTAGACACAAGTCTTGATCTTGAAGTCTTCCCTTGAAGTCTTCTCATCCTCTTGACTTGATCCAAAGGCTCCTTGGATCACACCGTGCTAGCTCCAAATCTTGACATTTTATCCTTTGTTGAGCTATGCACCTACTAAGATCTTGATAATAAATCTGTCACTAATTAAACACAAGATCATTAGTAAACATAACTTCATGAGTTGATCATCATCAAAACTAGGGTGATAGGCCTTTGGGCCAACAATCTCCCCCTTTTTGATGATAACAAAACTCATGAAGTTATATATGCATGGATTAAAGTAAAGCTTCAAGGAAGCTCCCCCTTAACTCATGCATAACAATTAAATAATAGATATGGCAATGAGGCACATGAATATGTATGCAAGTATGGAGATAAAACATGCAACAAGCATAAATCAAATCTTTTTCTCCTATTTGCAATACAAAAAGCATAAACATAAATCTTATTCAACCATGCATATAAACTCAAAATCTTTCTCCCCCTTTTTGTCAATCATCAACAAAGGGGTCAAAGTAAAAACAAATCGAATTTTTTTTTTCTCCCTTTTTGTCGAAGGGGTAATACAAATCAATCAATAAAGATTTATACGCGAAATACATTCATGAAGAGGAAGACGCTAAGTTAGCTTCCCTACACATATGCATTACATGAAGAAGGGATGACACATAACACATATTGTGTAATGCATAAGAGGAGATGTGAAGCTCCCCCTACACACGTTTATCATATAAAGAAGAGTTGTCAAGCTCCTCAATTTATAATATACTCAACATGAATCTATATGTAAGAGAGATGTTAAGCTCTCCTTGCATATAGGAAATACAAATCAAGAATTTTGAATTTTCTTAATAAAACATATTTTGAGATATCAAGTAAACATATTTTTTTTATTTTGATATCAATTTTGAAAACATATTGCATAAGCTTTAAGAATTACCAATTGAAAGTTGAATTAAGCTTAGCATATACATTGTGTTTTAAGAACAATTGATTCACTCTCTTAAAACACAAAAGATCACATGTATGAAAGGATAATACCAATAGAAATTGATATAATTTAAATTTGAAAGCATTCATACATACAATCAAAATATGAGTATATAAAAATCATATAGATACCAATTGAAAATATCTAATGATACCAATTAAAGAGAAGCTTATCATATACTCTACCATATGAAGAATTTGCACTGGTTAATATGAAAATGTTTTAAAACTAGTACGGAATCCTTCAAGTAAGGAATAAAGCAAAAATGTTTTTCATGAAACACAAGTAAATCACATGCACTAAAAACACTCTAATATCCATGAAGTCCATAAAATTTTCAAAAGAGGTGAGTGCACTAGTGTTATGTGGAACATGGTATCATGAAAATGTCAATAAAGCTCAATATTCCTTTAAATCATCACACATTTTTTTTTATTAAAAAAAATTATATTTCAAGATATATGTATGTTTTGACAACACAATAAGTATACATACATATCTCTTAAACACAATTGAGTCCATATAAATAGATTTGCATTAAAGGCAAATGACTCAAGAGGTATACATGTATATCTTAAAGTTTGGCAAAATACACATATACATGAAATGAAAACACATGATCATAAATCAAATCCAAAAAGTGAGAATACAAGTTTAAAAATGTATGCATCATCAAAAACTAAGCAATACAAGCACATTTCATGGGTTCAAATAAGCATTCAAGCACAAATATAAATAGATTTATTTGTGGCCCACAATATGTTCAAGTATAAATCCTAGTGTTGATAAAACTAACATTTAAACTAATATTCAAATACATGAAGCATCAAATCTTTTAGATCACAAAAGAATTTATCATATAATTGAAATAAAGTAGGATCATGTGGATAATCTTATAAATTAATAGAAGAATAGATAACTAGTTTAAATTGATTTTGAATAACTAGTTAAAGATCCTTCAAATAACATCAAATCATATGTTTTTCATAAAATATAACTAGATACAAAAAATTTAAGCACTCATGGTCTATAAAGCTCAAAATGATTTTAACAAAAGTGTGAGTGTTAAACAATCATGTAAATAGCATTTTTATGAAAATAGTCAATGAAGCTCAAAAAGATCATAAGTCACATTTTTAACAATTCAACTCAAAATCATTTTTCATAAAATCAACAAACTTCTAGGTATATGTATGATTTATCCAATTCTAACAATATGCATACATATCCCAAAAATAAAAGAGTCTATTAAATGATGTTTGCATGAAGGCAAGAGACTCACGGGTATACATGTATATTTATTAGATTTGATTTAAAAATACATATACATGAAGTAAAACATAAAAAATAGGCAAGACATGTATAAAGAGAATCATCAAAACTAGTCTATACATATGCATATAGTGGATACAAATGAGCATGAAGTTCAATTATATATGAGTCAATTGTAGTTCACTATTCATATATGTATAAATGCAAGTTTGACACATTCTACATCTAAGCATGTAAATACCACATGAAGCACACAAAAATATGAACATGCTATATGATATATGAGATTAAAAGCATGTACATAAAAATAGGAGTTTAGAGAGTGTTACCAACTCCAAAGCTCCAAATATGGTGGTCTTTCCACCAAACTTCCTTGATAGCAGTGCATTCAATTGTATGTCCATCATGTTCAAGTGCATCCACTACCAAGGCACCAATCCTCTCACGTCTTGTGAGAGCCCTCACCTACATCAAAAGAAAAAGGTGGGGTTTTGGTACCCATATTTTCTTGGGTCCTTTGGGGTTAGTCTTGTTGTAAGGCACCCAAAAATTCTTATTCTTAGCAAAATTAAAATGATCTAATCTATCATAACAATATTTTGCTAAATGGCCTTTGCGGCCACAATGTGTACATACGTACACCTTAGTATGCTTATGTGTAGGAGTGTGATCATGACGTGCAACAAAAGCATATGCATGATGGGTATGATGTGCATGAACATGTGGAGTTTGTTTCTTTGAAAACATTGACTCCAATCTAGTATGGTTGAATGCACAAGAGTTCAAAGTTGAACTCAAATTATTAATTTTATCTTTTAAACATTAATCTCACTAGTGGTGGCATGTAAAGCATGGTGAGATATGAAATCATTTTTCTTTTTCTTTTTAGAAACAAATTCCTTTTCTTTTCAACAAATTTTCTTTTCAAAGTAATATTTTCTTGAAAAACAACTTCTTTTGTTTTTCCACCAAATCAATTTTATCCTTCAAAATAGTGTTCCCTTCACACAAATCATTTAGTTTAGACATAAGGAAAATATTTTCATTTTTCAAATCATTATTTTCTTTTTCTAAGCATGCAATGTTAGATTTAAATGAATCTTGTTCTATATGCATGCAAGCAATATTCTTTTTCAAATTTTTATTATCTTTCTTAATCATGTCATATTTTTCAAGCAATAGATGACAAAAAGTAGATAGCTCATCATATGACATGTCCTCATCATCGGATTCGGTGTTTACCTCAAGGGGGCTATCCCCATGGACCATATAGCACACGTTGGAGGTGTTGCTTCCAACGTCCGAATCGCTCCCGGCATAATATAGATCCTTTTTGCCAAGAGAGGTGATGATGTTCCAAACTACAAAAGCCGAATCAATGTTAGCAACCCTAAATAAGTAATCATCATTTAGGGTACTCTTCAAAGCATGTAGGGCTTTTGCATTAGCCTCAAAATTCTTACCATCTAAACAATATGCATTATTAGTAGTGGCAAGATAAACATGAATACCTAGGGCCTTGAGGTACAATGACATCTTAACCTTCCAAATTTGGATGTTAAGAATGTCAAAGGGGGTGGTGACATGAAGTCCATGGTGTGTGTACAAATATTGTGATTAGCCTAAAATGAGGATCTTTAACTCTAGGTTGTTAGACCCAATATCAAGAGCACTAGCTCTGATACCAATTGTAAGTTCACCTAGAGGGGGGTGAATAGGTGATGGCTAATCTAATGGTCACTTAATGCCAAATAATGCGGAAGCTAAAACAATTATGACCTAATTAAATCTTTTACACTAAACACCACGTATAACACAAGAGTGTTGCCGAATTCCCCGTGAAGGGCTCTGGACAAACTCCTCTAGATTCCCCTTGAATGGGTTGAGGTGCCGCGTTGGCTCTCTTGGTTGAATACAAGTGTTAGTCAACAATCCCACGCAAGTATATCAATTTAAGCACAAATGAATATATCAAGCATATAAAGATAGACAATAATTGAATGCAAGATATAAACAAGGAGATAGAGAGAGAGAAATGGCAATCGCAAACACTAGGGTATGTTTCGAGGTTCGAGCACACTGCTCTACATCCCCGCCTTCGACACACGAAGGATTTCCACTATGCAAGATCCCAATGGATCTCTCCTCGGTGCCACAACACCTACAAGCCCTCGGACTCCCTAGTCCCCTACACACGCAAGCCCCACAAGCTTGCCGAGGCCGCACCTCGAACCAAAGAGTTCACAACCGAACTCCAAACCACCACGAGCACACTTGCCCGTCTCCTCAAAATACAAGAATGAAATCTTGGTGATCCAAACACTTTGATCACCAATGAAAGCTCTCACTACAACACTCCTATAAGATGAATAGACAATGGTTGCTCAAGTGCTTGTGTGAGTAAAGCAAGATTGAAACTTTGGTGAAAAACTCAAGAAATCTCTTTTACACTCTTGATAAATTCTTCCCTTAGATTGGAAGTATTTGCTCTCAAATATATGGAGAAAACTCTTTTAATGGAGTGGGAAAAACTGGCTCAAAGCTCTCCTAAAATCTTGGCTCAAAACAATGACCAAACCCCCAAATTTATAGGCCAGAAAAATATAGCCGTTGGGGTCTGTCAGAGCTGCCGGTCGACCCGTGCGGTCGACCGCCAACGGTCAGAAATCCGACCGTTGGAGCCACGGTCGACCGCCTGGGTCGACCGACCCACTGGAGCTGAGAGTCGAACTCTCTGTCGGTCGACCCGTACGGTGCGGCCGAACTTTTCAGAGAGCAAAGCTCTCTGGAGCGGTCGACCCGTACGGTCGGCCGTCCTCCAGTGCACAAAGGCGTGCACATCTGTGCACGTCGGTCGACCCGGCCGGTCGGCCGACTCCAGGATTAGTCAACTTATAAAGGTTACTAGTCGACTTATCCGAAGCCTGAAACAGTTTTCTGGGATTAAAAAGTTAGTCTTTTTGGCTCAAATAAAATCCCATAAAATACTTAAAAATCTACAAAAATAGTTTAACCAATATACATTGATATACAAACATGCTTGCACAAAATCAAGACATGTTATAAAAGATTGGACTATTTTGTAACTTGGAAATATTTGGCTCATGATAAAAACTGTTTTTCCAAAACAATATTTTTTCAAAACATGTTTTTCCAAATCTTCATCAAATACAAAAACAAGATATACTTTTAAAGTATAGTGTGTATGGATATGATCCACTACACAATCAAAATGAAATATCTATGTTTTTGGCATTAAGCTCTAAATATGGTTTTGGTTGAAAGATATGGCATATATAAGAAATTCCAAAAACCAAACTTGTATTTTTCCAAAATGAAAATCTTTTCTAAACTAAAAAATCCTTTTATGAAAACAATTCTATCAAGAGTGTATGTGTATATGTACTTGAGCAATCCACCAACTACTCTATCCTTTACATTTTAACTAAAAACAAAAATCTTATACCTAGACACAAGTCTTGATCTTGAAGTCTTCCCTTGAAGTCTTCTCATCCTCTTGACTTGGTCCAAGCTTGATCCAAAGGCTCCTTGGATCACACCGTGCTAGCTCCAAATCTTGGCATTTTATCCTTTGTTGAGCTATGCATCTACTAAGATCTTGATAATGAATCTGTCACTAATTAAACACAAGATCATTAGTAAACATAACTTCATGAGTTGATCATCATCAAAAACTAGGGTGATAGGCCTTTGGCCAACAACTAGTAAAAGCTCTAGGAATTCAAACACCATCTCTTCAAAAGGAGGTCTCCATTTAATTGAATCATCCAAAGCTAACTAGGCAAAGTTAGCTAACCTAGCGAAAAGACTGGAAGCTTTAGAAACTAAGGAACCCAATCCAGTCAATCAAGTCAGCCCAAACCAATATTCAACTCTGGGTTGTACTTACTGTCAGGCCATGAATCATGTGTTTGAGGAGTGTCCTGTATTTCAAGCTCAACAACACTTTTCTGAACCGATGAATGCAGCCTTTTCAAGGCCGAACAATGATCCTTACGCTCCAACGTACAATCCTGGCTGGAGAAATCACCCAAATTTCTCATGGAGCCAACAAAATAATGACCACCCATGGTCAAACCATACAAGCCACTTCCATCATTCCAATAATTCTTCCAGTCATCAACCCAACTTTCCAAATCACCCTCAAAATTCTCCCAACAAATTTTCAAATTATCAACAAAATTTTTCCAACCAAGCTCCACAACACTCCTTTCAGAATCCTCAGCTTGAAAGGAGAATGACTGACTTTGAGAGAAATATGGAAAGGTACATGAAGAATCAAGATTCCCTCATGCAAACAATACAGAGGCTAGAGGGTCAAATGAGCCACTTAGCCAATCCACAACATGAGAGGCAAAAAGGTACCTTGCCCAGTCAACAATTATGTATCCTAGGAATTCACAACATGCTCATTTGATTGAGGATCAATCATTAAATCAATGTAATGTTGTTCATACATTGAGGTCGGGAAAGAAAGTTGATAACCAAGTGTCAACACCACCCAATCCCAGTCAGCACAATCACACTCCAGCATCCACCTCATCTAGTCCCAATCCTTCCAATTTGACGAATCTGAAATAGATAAGTCAACCAATCAGGTGTACAAGCCTATAGTACCATTTCCTAATAGGCTAAAGAACAATAAGCAAAATTCACACATGGATAAGATAATTGAGATATTTAATCAGTTAAGATAAATGTGCCACTCCTTGATGCCATCCAACAAGTCCCATCCTATGCAAAATTTCTTAAGGACATGTGTACCAAGAAGAGAAAGACTAATGTACCCAAGAAAGTCTTCTTAGCCACTAACATTAGTGAGCTACTATCGGGTCCGATCCCTGTCAAGTACAAGGATTCGGGTTGTCCCACCATTGCCTGCACTATAGGATAAGTCGAGATTAGTCATGCACTTCTTGATTTGGGAGCAAGTATCAACCTGCTTCCATTCTCAGTTTATCAACAACTCGGGTTGGGCAATCTTAGTCCAACTCAAGTCACTATCCAACTGGCTGACCGTTCTTTGAAAGTTCCAAAGGGGAAATTAATGATGTCCTTATCCGAGTCGGAGAGTTTATCTACCCAGTTATTTCATAGTTCTTGAGACACAACCTGTGTCCAATCCTAGGGCTCAAACTCCTGTTATCCTAGGGCGCCCATTCCTTGCTACTGCTAATGCTATTATTAATTGTAGGAATGGGTCTATGAGATTAACCTTTGGGGACATGACTAGAGAAGTCAATGTCTTCAACCAAGAAAAACAACCTTGTAAGATAAGAGACCAAACATTTGAGGTAAACTTGGTTGAAAATAATTGTGATGAAGAAAGTGAAGGCATAGAGAATGAGTCGCTATTTCTTAATGAATTATTTAAGAATGAATGCGATTATCTTAATGAGAAGGCATATGTCGGACCCTAATTTTAGAATACCCTTTAAAAAGGAAAATTTAATCTGAATATCTTCACTTTCGATGAGCCAACCAATAATATATCGCATGAGAATATAATTCAAGAACCCCCGATTGACATACTCTTTGCAAATCTCTTCGAAGAAGAACTCATGCGTTTGGATGAACCAATTAGGGATCTTTTGGTTAATTACACATCTCCAGGGGAAAGTGTTGACCTAAGCTTTGAGGAGATATATGGAACTTAGTTAGAATTCCTAGGCATTCATCATGAGGAAGTTCCAACTGAGAAGTGTGGTGGTGATCAATTTTTGAATAATGAATGTAGAAATATGAGGAAGAAAAACTTAAAAGAGGTGAGACTGGGGAGGAAGAGAGCTAAAATGACAAAAAAATTGGCCTCCTCACTATGCCCTATAAAGAGGACCCATTGGAATGATGGGAAGAGAGCTAGGGGATGAGACCGAAAAAGATCTAGGTGTGGGAGAAAACTTGATGTTGTACATATTTTTGTATAATATATGCACCTCTTTTACATTTCATTTCATGCATCTAAACATTTCTTTCATACATGGGGACAATGCATGAGATAAGTGTGGGGGAGGGTTCTAACATGACTAATATAACTAAAGAAAAAAAAGAAAAAGAAAAAAAACAAAGAAATATATATATATATATAAAAACTTTTTGAAAGGTAAGAACAATATTTTGATACATTTTTTGTAAGAAATTAAGTCAATTTTAAGGAATAGGAAAATCATAATTAGGATTTCTTACACTTGGTCAAAATAAGATTACTTGTTTGATTTTTAGGGTTAGGAAGAAAATTTGTGAAAGTAATTTAGTCTTGATCTTTACCTTGATGAAATATGCACACTTTATATACTTACACACTTAGGGTTTAAAAACAAAGACTCTTATGCCTTATTAAAAAAAAAAGAAAAAAAAACTATATATGTATAAAAAAAATAAACAAATCTAATTATTGATTAGCTAGGTGCTTTGGCCTAAGCAAACCTTGGTATTTATGCAAA
>JAVJIF010000479.1:0-159912 GCA_038442645.1 Agave tequilana
CAGTGGTGTTTTTTGTTATTTGAACTTCCCAACTGTTTCTGGTTCGATCATTCTTCCTACAGAAATCTTTTCAGACTGTTTCCAGGCCGTATATGTATTCTTGTTGGATTAAAATCCACGATAATTTGGGCATGTATTTGTATATAAATGTCGGATTAAAATGCACACATGAAAATTTAGGATGTCATTCTATGATAAATGTAAGGAAAGTGTTGCATGCACACCAAATTCATTTACACTAGACTCCTGTTGTAGTTTTGACCAAAACAGATTAAGATGATTTAATGCTCTTGGGTCCCCCACATGCACAGAGTACACACTGCTTTTGTAGTAACTCCAGCTGGCCTGTTTTGAAGACCGTCACAAACCATGAAAGAGTTGAACATTTAGACCAACTCTTTTCATCTGGTCCACAAAGTACGTGCTTTATGGGTCAAAATGTTGGACAAGTAATAAACGTGTATAAACATGTGAATCAATGAGTGTAGCATAACTGAGAATGCGAAGATGAACGAGTTCTTTAAGAGATAAGATAAAAAGTGAGTGCCTCAGTAAGAAACTAGAGGTTTGCTCCCATGGAGGATAATGGAGGGTGAACGGATTGAGAATGTAGCAATCGGGATCTTTGTTAATGTAGCAACAGGGACTAGAGGTAGGTCAAAAGTAACATGGATGGAGGGAACGAAAAGGATATTATGTTTTTTTTCCTATAAGGTTGTCGGGTGACAAGAATCAGTAGGTGCACCGAGACTTTTAGCTATGCTTACGCCTCCTGAACACCCTCATCATCTAGCCTATCCCCAACATATTAATATCAAATAAAATAGTACATAAGAGCTCAATCCAAATGAAATCAACAGATCCTAAAACAAGGAGTGCTACAAACATTATCAGAAACAAAAAAAAACAAAAAAACTAGAGCAGTCTACCATGAAGTGAGGCGACAATATTAGGAGCCCTGGATGCCAGACAATTTGCAACCAATTACCCACCCGGTATACGTTAGTAACGATGAAGTTCATCTGAGCAAAATAATCCAAACACTTCTCCCAAATAGGGCACCACCTCCAAGGGACTTGACATGAGCGTGAACGAAGCAGAGCCACCAAGTAAGTGAGTCGCTCTCCAACCACAACCATCTCCAATTAAAAGACCGGGCATAATCGCGTGGACAACAGTAGCCAACTCAACCTCAAAAGGAAAGCAAACGCCAAGAGGAATTGCAAAGCAGCCCTTGACGAAGCCTCTGCATGTATGAAAGACGTCAGCACAACCAGTAAGACTCAGGCCTCCAAAAGCTGCCCCAAGCGTGTTGACTTAAACCAACCCGGAGGGGAAAGGCACTAAATGACTTTTAAAACACACTGGCCTTAGTCAAAAGGCCATGCACCTGAAGTCTCTGCATAGCTAGGAGCTCATCAGCGGAATTCTACATCATGCCAATCTGGAGCGAATATGCCGACGCCAGCAAAACTAGTAAGAGTCGGACCTCCAAAAGCTGCCCCATCTGTGTTGACCTTAAACCAACCCAGGAGGGGGAGGGCACTAAATGACTTTCAAAACGCGCAGGGCCTTAGTCAAAGGCCATCCATTTGAGGCCATCGCAGAGACAGGAGCTCATCAACAGAATTCTACATTGTGCCAGTCTGGAGTGAATTCGCTCACAAATGGACCGCCAAAGCAATGCAAAAGCCTCAGCAAAAACAACCCGACATCCCCAAAATGTTGCATGATTGCGGAGCAACCATACTACCCAGAGAACTGAAACAATGCCAGCCCACGAAAGAGACTGAAGCTGGTATTAAATGAGATCCGCATCGCCTTCCTCTAAAGATCCAGAACTGACCAATCCAGGTAGAGATGATATCCAAAAGCAGAGGACACCGCATTCCGTAAACTTCGCACAAAAGTACACTCCAAAAAGAGGAGCTGCAAATCCTCCGCAACAGAACAAAGTCATAGCAGAAAGGGAAAATGAAGCCCCGGGCGCGTAAAGCAGCATCAGTATCCAGCTTACCGTGTAAAACACACGAAGCCAGAATGGAACGTGAGGGAGAGATATAAGCCACTCAAATATGCTTTTCCCAACTGACAGGACAATCGGGCCCCCTTATAGAAGCGTAAGCCGCTGCATATGAGACTTCACCATCTAGAGAAAAAGTCACAAACTTGAGAAAAAGGATATGATGGTTAATTTGGTGAGGAGATGTCTCTGAACAGAGCTAAATGGAAGAAAAAAATTCACATAGTCCACCCCTGAATTTATTAATTTGATGGAAGTGACAAGATTGACTAACCTACCCATTACGCTGAATCAACTTAATGGATCCTTGTGTAAATGTAGATTGAATTTTTAGTAGAGAATCCTACAAGGCCTGTTTTAAGACCCATGGTATCTTTCCCATTTAGTCATTCTCAATAATATACCCCTAACAAGCATAAACTGGAAGCATTCTCCATCCTTATCTTAGTGATATTCTCATTTCAATTAGTTGGTTTTGTTGCAACCTGGTTCTTGTTTAGGTAGGACAATTTGAGTACTCACTAGTAAATTTTCTTGCATTCTCGTAAATTCATTTAACCTTGCTTCTTTAGAGAAGGCATCTAGAATATCTTGTAGGAGCTTCATACTCTTTCACTTGAGAATGATTGTATACACGCATGAAAAATTGCAAATGAAAAATGGCATATCCATAGAGCTGCAGTGAAACTAGCTAATTGCATCCCAGGAGAACTTTTTGCTAATATTTTCAAAACAACAGAATAATTAAATTTCTAATTTAAAATTTTGTATTATGCAACTATGATGCACCATTATGTTTGTATCTTTGAAGCCACTCCTTTGATTTTTTTTTTTTTTTTTTTTAAAATATAATATGAAGCCACTCATTCTTTTGATTGCTTTCAGGCTGATAGTGCCATTGTGGCGCTGAATTGCAGTGGTATGCTTTTGGGTGCTCTTCGCATTAGGTATGCTGCTCAATATTTCCTTCTCAGCACATTTATTAAACAGTTGCATACGCACTGACATCACACTTGTTGTGCAGGGTTAGTCCTTCAAAGACACCGGTGAGGCCCCGCATTCCCCGTTCAACGTCACACTGACCTGGCATTTTATCTAACTGGAATCTTTGGGGAATTGCTGGTGAATGAAAGTATGTTTCATCTGCAAAATCCAAACTTCTTTTATTGGCAGATATTTTTCTCTGCAACCAAACATGATCACCTTCGGAAAAGCTTTCTTGTTTCAATGAGACCCTTTCTTGTGGCGTTTACCTTTGGTTCATTTTATGTTATATAACAAAACATCAAATGCTTGGAGAAGGAACCAAGCAGATTAAACACTAATGCAATTTGCTGTTGTTTCGGAGTATGGTTGTTTTTTGTGATCCATTCAAGTGATTGTCTTTCAGCTTTTTAAGCTTTGGTAGTAGGTGTTGCTAAATTTATATGCGTCATTGTTGCGGCACCCTTTTTAGGAACTGGTGAGTTGTTAGGTAGTTGCTAAGCAAAATTTACCATCATCGATAAATTTGCATGAACACCTCTAGTTAAACTGTTCACTGGTGTGGGTAAGTTCTTAGGATTTGCTTCTCCATGTTTGTAGAATCTCCAATATTCTTGATTATAGACTTGTAGATTTCACATACTGGTTGCCATGACCTGAATGTGCTTTAAAGTAACAGTGATTTCTCAGTTACTGTAGCTTCAATGTGTCTCATACTAGGGCAGAGAAGGAAATTTCGAATCGAAAATGAAATTTCAAGACAGAATAGGCCTGTTTTTGTTGTTGTAAACATACTTGTTTTTCTTTTTTTCTGTAAACAGCATTGCAGTAGATGACATTGCATAAATGGTATTGTTGAAATGCTCTCACTTCTTTGTATTGGGTGAAGTAAATAAGAAGTGCAGGTTTTTTTTTTTTTTTTTGCTCTAGAAAGTAACAGGAACTGCAGTGGATTTGATCAACCTCTCTTTTTGCTCTTTGGGGTTGAAGAAGAAAACCTTCATGTAAGCATTTGAAGGTGTTTTGCAGGGCAATTGTTCATATGATGATTACAAGTGTGAACTTCAATGCAAACCTAACATATTGTTTTCTTCACTTAATACATTGTGGGATCTAATAGTAGAAGAGTTATCAAATACAGAGATCTTCGAAAATCAAACAGTGGATAATATTGACAAAGTTGAACGAAATACAAGTTTCAACCATGCAAGAAAAATGAAATCCTTATAAGAGAGAATGAAGCTAGATGCAAAAGCATTTGGACAAAAGTACTGATTTTGAAGAGGATTTCTCTTCAATAGAGAGCATGTCTTCTATCCGCGTTGCTTTCGGTTTAGCTATCAGTTCGATGTGAAGACCGCATTCCTCTGCTACGATTTAGAGGAAGAAATCTTAAGAGAACAATCACGATGCATTTTGTGTGTAGATCGTGAAAAAACTAATATAATTAAACATGTACCAATACAGTAGTACAAATTTGACTCCTCCATATTGAATCAAGAATACATCATGATGACTTGTACTGATTATTGTGTGTTCATTATGAGGTTCTGTGATGGTTACTTTATTATCTTCTTGTTGTAGGTTGATGATATGCCACTAGTAGAAAATTGCATATTCCCCATGGATTATTTTAGCAGAGCCTATTCATGAGTTTATAGGAGAAGATTATTAGTTTATTAAGGCTTTGGGCACCATCCATCCAAAAAGTTAACCTGTTAGGTGGAGTCACACCCCTAAACACTTGTACGCTCAACAATTCCCCCCATCATCACATCGGAGGAAGAAGCCAGCGAAGCCCACCCACCGGCGGTGTCCCCCATCACATAGGACAGGCGGCTTGGGGCTCAGTCCATCCCTGAGGATCTTCCACACATCCGGTCCAAAGTCTCGGGGCATCGCTCTGATACCACTTATAAGGCTTGGGGCGTCATCCAAAAAGGTTACCTATTAGGTGGAGTAGTCCAAACAGTTATATACCCAAAACCATCCCCAAGTCTAACCGACGTGATGTGAGACTATTTGTTCGCAACAGCTAGGTGCGGGTCAGCGTCACGAAGATGGCTACCCACAAAACACAGTCGTATTGTTACCTACTAAAGACTTGTCTCAAGACTGGTTTCTTGTGTATACTAGAATAAAGCATTATATATTTTTAGTTTAGAATGACATGCAGACAAAAAAAAAAAAAAAACAGAGAGACAAGAAGGGATTAAAGGTGTTTGTGCTTTGATTTTGATTCAGCTGAAATGTTTATTCCCCAAAGAGATCTAGTATTCATCCATTTGCATCTTGATTTTATCCTCTATATTTTCCCTAGCACTATGTGACATCTATTTTAACTCTTTGTTTTGTTGTTTAACTAAACCTATGACATTATGAAAATTTTCCAGTTCACTGAGATGTGATATGATATTAGTGGAAGAAGAAAGGTCCCAGAGCTTTAGCCTATATATTTTCCCATGAGAGATTTTCCACACATCAGAGTTTTGATCTTTGTGTTTACTGGTTTAATGATCATTATTGTTAGAATTTCACTTGTACTGTTGTTGTTAGCTTGCTAATTTCAGATAGTGCTTGTTAAAATTAATCCCATTTTATTCCCATTCTTTTACTTGCTAATGGAAAGAGTAAGATTGTGATGAACTCTAGCACAAAAAAACTCTTGCTCTAATTAATTCTAGCAGGAAATCTGAGGTCTCCCTTAAAAAGGAAGGAGTGTTACCAGCGTGCTAACCCGCTTTCATAAATGACGACGAACTTTATAGGAATTAATATGATTAAAGAAAATGGAAAAAAAAATTATGTAAAAATTAAGTAAATTTTAACTTCATATTTAGGCATGAACACAAAAGGGAACTTTAAGTTTTTTTATATCTATATGTGGCACAAAAAGATAACATTTGGGTATTTTTGCAAAAAATTTATTTGAGGTAGATTTGACTCCTTGGGGAATTCAAAGTCAATGACAAAAAAAAAAATCAAATGAAGTTACCATTCATTAAAGTGAAAAATCAATGTCTAAAAGTGAAAAAAAAATTAAAAAATTCAAGTGGTGGTTTCTTTTTCACCATAGATCAATTTAGAGTTTTTAACACTTAATAAAAATCTATTTCTCTGCCATTCATTTTGTGTTTCACAATATGTGACAAAAGAACTTTAGTGGAATTTATGCATGCTCAACTTTGGTCGAAATGAATCTTTTCATTTAAATAATTCACCATT
This sequence comes from Agave tequilana, assembly GCA_038442645.1. Classification (NCBI taxonomy): domain Eukaryota; kingdom Viridiplantae; phylum Streptophyta; class Magnoliopsida; order Asparagales; family Asparagaceae; genus Agave; species Agave tequilana. The sequence goes on from JAVJIF010000479.1 coordinate 6,233, forward strand.
GAATTTGAATCAGAAATATTAGCAACATAATATTTTCAGAAATAGTAAGACTCTGTCACAAATTATTTGATTCACACGCATCTGCTCACTCGGCAACAATAATTATGTGGATAAAAATAAAACTAGTTGCATTCAATACATCAATGTGGTGTATTTTGTCAATTTTCAACGAGCAGTGCAATTATATTTTGAAGAGGAGTTGGATATCTTTTATTTCCGTTCTGTTTGGGGCGTGTTTGGTTGCAAGGAAGTGGGCGGAAGTAAAGAAATGGGGAAACTCCTTTCCCTTTTACATTCAGGATGCTACAGTTAATTTTGTGGTCATGTAAATCTCATTTGTAATAATTGTAGCTTAAAACAGTTAATTTTGTGGTCATGTAAATCTCACTTGCATTCTAATTACAATCTAATTTTTATTTTTCTTAATTAATTTTTATTTTAATATTATTTTGCGGTTAATTTGTGGTCAACTTTTCCACTTTACTTTCACATTGTCATATAAACATCAGAAAGGACATAACATTTTTCAAACCACACTTCCCAACAACATCCAAACACCGAAAAACTCAACAACCAATTCTCAAGTTTCAAAGGGAACTATTACTACTTCCTCACTTTCACCCTGACCTAACAAGCCCTTAGTTCAAAAGCACGTATTGATTATGAAAGCCATATCTTTTTTAATTTTAATTGAGCACGTATTTTCTTTTATTTTCTAAAAAGCTTAGACTTTTTCCTTTTTTTTAAGAAAAAAAGTGAAGTCTTAACTCAAAAACCCCAGCCTACTAAAAAAAAATCAAAAAAAAAAATGAAACGTAGATGATTTTAATATTTGGCCTCCTATTTGTTTGAGTCGTATCTACATCCCTGTTAAAGTTTTCATTGTATTATAATTAGATCACTGACACACACGTGAATGAGTTAAAAAATAATAAATCAGATGACACTAAAATGTTGAATGTTTAATATATACTCAAAAAGAAACTAGGAATATTTCGCTACAGCTGTCTACTTTTCTTCATAATTAGGGAAAAAAAAAGTTAGCGTCTAATTTGATTAGCTACAGCCTATCTACATCAGCAAAAACTGATCCCAACCACCAATTGTTTATATATTTTCATTTCCTATTTTATTTTTCTCTATTGCACCTGGCGTTGCTCACCACTCAACCTTGACCCCGACGCAGAGTGATTCGCAGGTAGACATGCGGTCTTAATCGCAATCCTCAGAAATAGGGCTGCGATCATTTTGTGATAACTGTGATTATAGTCGCGGTGCTTAGAAATTAGACATTTTTGTGAGGAATGTGATCATAATCACAGTCCACTATACTGTGATTATTTTGTGAGGACTATGATCATAGTCGCAGTCCCCAGAAATAAGCCATTTCTGAAGCGGTCTTTTTTTTTTTTTTGAAGCGATTACTTATGAGCATTTTCGTCTTTCGTCGTTAATGAGCGGTTCAGCGCTTGACACGTCGGCACACATCCTTACTTTAAAAAAAAGAGGTGACTGAAGTGAATAAAATTATAAAGCTGAGTTTTTTCCGTAAATAGTATTCGACATAAGGGGTGTAGCGAAATGTCAGAAGAAACTATATAATTTCATAATTAAATAATTAAATATCGAATTTAATATATTTTTAATTTCCGAACCGTGAGACGTTTGAGACTCAAGGATTGTATTAAAAAGATTGAGCTCGATAACAAGGAATTAAGAGCCTAAACAACATAAAGAAGAACAAGATGGGTGCCATCTGGGATGGATAGATTGTTGGGAATATGAAGAATATATGTGAATCTTTGAATTGAATTACGGCGAGATCCGTTGATCGAATCAATTGGATGATGGTTGGAGTGTGTTCTCCTTCCATTGGGGATGAACGTGGTATATTCACATGTTTAATTCCGACTTCGAATGAATGAGATATTCAAGTCTAAAGATTGCCTAATTCAAAGTCAAAATGGGACTAAAAGTAGTTAAAAGCATTTAGTCCCACATTGGCTATGGGAGGGAAGTTGTAGCGTTTAAATAGAGAAAATGGGAACAAAGGGAGTGCCCTTTGGGTACTTGGAGTTTTCGCGCGCGATTGGGAGGAAACCATGCGGCGGCCGGCCGGCGCCGGGGACCAGTTTCCTACCCGGCCTGGTTCTTTTGAACTGGGTCTCATGGGTATGGGTCGCGGAGCATACCCGCTCCGCTGTCCGGATCCGTACCGCCCCGCCAACGGCTGTCTGTAAACCGTCGCGGCAGTTGGGCGGTTGGACGGTTGCGGCGGTTAAACCAAACCGTTGCAACTGTTGGTTGGGTTCGGACGGAAATACCCCTCTCGGAGTGCTATAAATAAGCGCTCTGTTTTCTCAGATTAAGACACACCAAACACTCTGAGTTCTGTCTGAAGGAGATCCTCTCTCTTTCTCTCAGTCTTTCAGTAACTTCCAAAAAGGGAAGTGGGAAATCAGTAACTCGGTTTTCAAAGCAAGTGGGAATTCTGCAACTCAGTTTCTAAAGCAACTTCCAAGAGAGTCTGCAAAATTCGTTCTGAAAGAGGGCTCAGAAAATTCAACAGATTCTTTAATAGAATTGTTGTCTGAATCTGGGACTTCCGAAGAAGAATATTCTTCTACCTTCCTTCTTCCTCTACATGGGTGCTCCTCCAAAGTAAAGGCAAATATTCTCCCGAAATTTGTCTTAGTCCCGTGCTTCAATAATCCTGTGAAGGTACTGGTTAACTATGGTTCGACCGTACGGTAATTTGGTAGTGCTATCCAATACCGTGAAGAAGTGTTGTATCTTGGGAGACCAGCGTCCAGTAACCCGTTAGCACCGGTGTGAGGGACGTAATTGTCTTAAAGAGATTCGCTTTAAGCGTACCTCACTCCAAGTACTGTATAAGTAAATTATTTTCTTTATACAGGGGATATACTGATATTCAGTATATTGAGACTGATTTATACTAGTCTAATTGGTGTTAACCAAGGAAGGTAATTGAAAGGTGGTTCTTTAATTAAGGAACATTCTATTGAACGGAAAACCTTCCACCTGATATTAACCGACCTGGCCAATTAGATAGGTGATATTTCAGTGATATTGATTAGTTGTCAATTGATCCCAAACACTAACATAGATATTAAATTCCTTATGAATAAATGTACAAGTTTTTTTTAACTTTGATGTTTACTACTGCGTTCTTCTCTTCTTTCAATTATTCGAGAAATATTTGAGAAATGGAAGCTAGTGCAACTGATTAAGGCACCCACCCAAATTTCAAAACTTTTAATTGATAATTATACCCTAGATGAAGAGTCAATATTACCGTTAAGGTTTTATAAAATTGCAGGACTTCAACTCTTTCATTCAAAATTGATGAAGGCGCCCTCTCAAATTTATGAAAGCGCCCAACCAACACTCCAGCTTCCTCTCCAACTCTTTCCATTCCTCTAAAAAAATCTTGAAAATTTCAACTCATACAAACCCTTAAATTTCATCCACATTGCTTTGTTGATACCTATGGATAAGCAACTCACTGTTTTCGAGCATTACAATGATGGGAATGTGAGTTTTTATCATTTAAAATTCATTTTTTTTCCTTATTTGTTATCGGGTGGATTCACCTTTTGTTCGGCTCGCACTTGCCAAACGAAAGTCATTTGTTCGAACGATCATTGTCGAACATTAACACAGTGTTTTGGACAGTTTAAGCTGAACAATTTGCTCTTGTTTTGGAAAAGTGTGATCGAACAAAACTTATTTATTTGGCGAGTGGAATCCAAACATAAATAAAATATTCGTCTCTAGTTGGCCGAATAGAGACGTTGCAGCAAACTTAACACTTTTTGTTTCTGATATACGAACATCCTTCTACCCATTGTAGTAATATCGGTACTGAGCAGTATAAACTTCATCACACACGAGATATTTCAAACTCAAGAGGGATTAATCAATTAGGCTCGAGAAATTGGTAAGTCATAAGGATTTATGATTTTATCAAAAAATTTGTTGCCCCAAGACGGATATTTTTTTAGTCACGAGGGCAATGAAACATATAGAATTCACTCCTCGGTAAAGATTAATGTGAAGATAAATCCAATCAACAACAACCGAGAAGAACTGGTGCCAAAAAAAATGCTCTTATATGTTCATCCTTAGGGCAAGGAATTATCCTACGAAGAAGAGATGGTGCTTTCAATTGATTGTAGTGTTCATAACTATTTGACGGTAGGATATCTGAAAGGACATTCTTTAACCGGTGGATTGTCAGAAGAAGTGGAGAATTCAGTTGTAGATATGTCCAAGACCCTTATTCGACCAAGAGATATTTTGATTACTTTGAAACAAAAAAAAAAAACAATCTCAATATAGCACAATGAGGACAATTTACAATACAAGAAGAAGATAAAGTAGTGAAATATGCCGGAAGATCACAAATGCTGCAACTAATGAACTACCTTTCTGAACACGCATATATTGAATTTCATAGAAGTTGTCCCGATACCGACACTGTTAAAGATATTCTTTGAGCTCATTTGGCTAGCATTGAGTTGTTGCATACATTTTCTCAGATTTTAAAAATGGATTACACATACAAGACCAACATGTGTCAATTACCGTTGATAGAGATTGTGGGTGTTACAAGCACTAAATTAACTTTTTCAGTTACTTTTGCATATTTGAAAGTCGAACAGGAAGATAATTTTAGTTACTACTTGGATAGTATGAAATCATTAATGCATGGTTGGCTGATGTCATCTGTTATATAACTGATAGAGATTTAGCGTTGATGAATGTTATAAAGAGAATATCCCCTTTCTCTCATCATTTCTTATGCAGGTGGCATATAAGAAAAAAATATTCTTACTTAATACGAAAAAATTTGACAAGAAGGGAAAAATTTGACCCTATTCATAGTGTAGTGGTCAAAAAGTAACCCTCATCAACATGCTAACATGTATTCGAGCAACCAAGTTTTCCTTTAGAAGCTGCTGCATCACTCAGCAGCCTCCGTCACATCAAATCCTCCCAAAGACGTCACACACCTCCTGAACATATCACCCTCAAGAGTGACCCATAGTCCAAGTTCCTGACTTTACCCCAGAAGCCCTCAGTAACAACCACCAGGATCTCTGCCTGCATTTACGCCACTTCCCCCTCTCCCATGTTGAAGATATGTAACGTCCTTGCATTCAAAGCAGACAGATATGAACAATAAAAAAAATTCCGTGCATGCAATCTCAATAGTCCAGCGCTCATAATCACGATTGTTACAGCAAATACGCTCATGAAGATCGTGCAGTTACGCAGAACACGTCAGCACCCCATCCACTTCCATGCCAACAGTTCACTACAAATAAATCTTCTCCTCCAGCGAGAATGGACTTTTCCATCCACTAAATCCTAACTCAAGGGTATCAACGCAATCCTGTAATTTCTGTAAACCTGCAAATTATAGTGAATTTTTCAACTCCACCCCGTGATTTTTTCTGATTTAGATTTTCACATAAAAATCTTGTGTCTCTGTCTATTGTTTGTGTTGTGATCATCGTTTTACACTGACACCCCACTTTTCTATTCTCGCTTGTGGTGTGGATCGACCGTTTGATCAGTCGCAGTGGATGATCTCCACCACACATGGCTTGTTGGGATATGATGGTACTGGCCGAAAAGAGGATGATTTTACTCAATTGTTTGGATGACTGGATGTGAATTTTTGAGAATTCCATCAAGTACTTGCATACGTGCAGACTAAATGGATATACAAGTATAAAAAGAGATTTGTTGCATGCTGGATCGACACGATAATGCATTTTGAAAATACAACATCAAATTGGTATGCTGGTCACTCTTTTATGATAACATGAATTTTTCATATATCCATTATAAACGGTTATTAATGTCGATTTTCAGGGCCACAAGAGCACATGTCAAGCTGAAGAGATACCTTGGTCCATCTTTTGAGAATTTTGAGACTAGTTGGGCACATATACATGCATTGTTAAAGTAGCAACACATGGATTTAAAGGCTTCATTTGAGAAGAGTTTTAATGTTGTCAACTTTAAGCCTGCACAGTTCAAGCTTCTACATAGCGTTGTGTCCATTGGTGCAGTGAAAAAGATCGTCAAAAAATCAAAAGAATTAACACCATCAACGTGGATAACAAAGCTTGTAAATGCATATTGAGAAAGACTTGTGAACTATCTTGTGAACACGATCTGGCTGAGTTTGCTAGAATCAACATGCACATCCCTTTGAAACGCATTGACGGCTTTTGGAGGAAACTAGACATGCCACCATTAGTGTTTGCGTAAGCACATTGGTGTCAACGTCCACACCACATGTATGACCAGTAGCGATCGCTGATCTATGCTCCGGACTTTGAATAATAGGATGGAATATATGTCGATACCACTCTATATATCCGACTACAACATCACATGGATGTGTCACCAACTTGCTTCTTTCATGATGTGCCAGTACATGGCTCTGCCACCTATCCTAGAAACTATCACTTCATGAGTAGGACACAAGGCACTGCTCCCTAGAGGACCCTCTTCTAATCTTTTCTGGAGCAAGTAGCGCAGGCGGGGATAATCTGGACCCTACCTAGTTGTCTAAGCACCTTTTTCAGATGGTAGGATTTAATGACATCTATGCACTTAAGGCAACCGGTGAAAAAACAATATCATGCAACGGATGTCGATCTTTGGGATCCTTATATAAATCGCATGTCACCTACAAATGAAAACAACTATAGTTAATATAATTGTCATTAAAATAGGTGCACAATTATGTATTTCAATCACTTACATCATCCACTTGTAGGCAATTAAGTCTTTCTCGTATTGCTTTTAGGTTCTCCAATGAGATTCTTGTAGATCCATTACCCACATGCCACACGTGGAAGATAATCGATATAGGACATGTTATGAGGGGGTCGCAAGATAGGAAAGTGCTCATAGATTTATGCTTGTTGATCAAATCATATTTATTAGCATTATATTCATATAAAATGATTCAATTTGTAATTAACAGTTTGATCATATCTCCAAAATGGCAAGAAACCAGGAATTTGTTTAACTAAGGTTCTCGATGCATATTCTAGATGCCTATATAGGTATGCTAATGCAGCAACTTCTCAGGCATACGATGAAACCCTATCAAAGTCCTCGAACAATGGAGGTGTGAGATGGATTCTTTCGTTCGCTCTTATTAGCGAATATAGTGCACCCTACCAAGTACAACAGATATGCTCTAGCATAGCACATAATACGGATGGGGGTGAGTATGCATCACTGACATCAAAGAACTTGGAACAGAGCCATTTCAATCTTACTGAGCATCCCCGAATCATGCCCAACTCATCATGTGCATCTTGCGGAGACATGCCAAGTAACCTAACAAGCATCTTCTCCTTATCGGTAATCCTCTAGGGGTACTCACTGATTGACCCATCATTGATATGCTCACAAGTATGAGAACATTATCTAAGGTGATGGTCATTTCTCCAAACGCATGTTTTCGGTTGCCACCATTCACAAAAATCAAAATAAAAACAGGCTAGAATTTTGATACGATATGTCCTTCAACGATTGCAATCTGAATTGCCGAATATAGTTATTAAACATGCGATTGGGTGTTTCATCGTCCCACGCTCAATCTTTCAATTTGGTGTATGTGTCACGCATTTGATTAGGTCTCTCCTATAAAAAAAATTGTTAATCAACAATAATATTTCGACATGTAATAATAAAAAATTGTCTTAAAATTAAAATCTTACATCGCCAAACCAGATATTTGCCGCTATATGAGATTTAAAACTGAGGAGTGATGAAATGTTTGTCGGACCACCCGAAAATGGCTCAGTCAATACTTACTTCTCTTTCGGCTCTTCATCCTAGATATTTTCTTCACCCTCCTCTATTGGGAGAGTGTTAGATGACTCACCCCGTGTACAGCGTCTTTTCAAAACCGCAGGACGAACTCTAGAAGATTCTGCAATATACATGCATGTGATATAGAGAAGTTAGAGCATTTTAAATAATAAAAAAAATAGTTCTGTTCGGTCAGTTATGGCCAAACACTAATGCCATGTTCGGCTATAACATGTCAAACATACATATTAATGTTCGGTCGTAGTTTGCCGAACATAAATAATATGTTCAGTCCAAATAGGTCGAACACATCAACGAATGTTCGATGTTTGATCTTACAAGACCAAATGTTTCTTATAATGTCATTCCCTTAATGACCGAACAGACTATGAATCTATGAAAAAAAAGCGGAAGAATTTTTATTTTAAATCAATGAATTGAATTTCTTGTAGTTCTTTCTACATTTACAACACCAATTAACCCTACATACAATCAACCACCCACCATATTCAATAGATCTACCAATTTTTCATCAAAAAAACAAGTTTTGGAGGAGTTTGAGTTGAAACTCATCTTGCTACGAAATGGGATAACAAAAATCACTGGCGACGGGATGGGCTGTGCAGGAGCGGCGATGAACTAGGTGATCAACGGGAAAAGACAACGGGTGAGTGTTAGAGAGGGGAGAGGGAGAGTTGGGAGATGAGAGCAAGAGCGCAAAAGAGCGCGAGAGAGATCAGAGGCAGAGTTGGGAGAGAGGGAGATGAGGAGAGAATAGGCATTTTGAAAGAAAAAAAAAATTAAGTTGGAAGATGAGATGGATAATTTTGAAATTTTGACAGGTGCCTTTATTATTTTGGGTGGGTGCCTTGATCAGTTTGCTAGGTGCCTATATCCGCACTGGTGGGGAGAGGCATGCACTCAAGCTGGACTCAAATATAAAACTTCAGTCTATTCACTGAAGACACTAATTACGGATGTTTGTATATCTACACTGTTACTAAAGGCTTCGAGAATATGCATAAATAATTTCATCTGTAATTTTTGCCCAACCCAAAATCTTGTTCATGGTATATAAAATTTTAGAGTTACTATCTTTGAAACAAGATCAATTAGATGATTTCAAAAGAAGAAGAAAAATGACCTTTCTTTTTGCTCTTTTCTCCCTTCTCTGTTTCTCGTTATGTTTGTCTCTCGTTTTCTTTCTTAATACAATTTCTCTTTCTCACAAGTTTGTTTCTCTCTCGTCTAAAATCACTTAAACTAAATATTTATCTGATAAGAATGTCCAACCACGTGATGAAAAGAGTCTTCCGCATGCATTCATGCATTACTCTTCGTCTACCACATACTTTCATCCTCCCGTTTGGTTTTCTCATCAATCGGGATTGCAACTTTTTAGATTCCATGCACCATTTTGAATTCTAAGTCAATTAAGAGAGTAATTGTTGTGAGATACAAGAACCAAGCTTCTTCTCTATAAAAGAGAAGAGATGCGAGCATCACAATCGTCATAAAAAACGATAACAACAAGATATAGAGAAAAATCAGTGAGTGCTAATAGTTTGAGTTTCCTGACGACCAGAAAGTTTTGACCTTGATCGAGGGGCAAACATTATCCGATCAACATGAAATTTCAGAAAACCCCATTTAGTATGAAAAAGTGTTGATTCGAATCTTTAAAAATGTATGTGACAGCTTAAATAGATAGTATGTAGTTCTTAGAAATAAATATATTTTTATCGCATCTAGATATGAATCATAAATATTTTTTTTTTATAGATTTGTTCACCTGCTCAATCTAAATCATCCTTTTCTTTCTAAACACAATTCTATATAATTATATTTGATCATATTTAAATATTTCTATATTTTTTTATAAACATGAACTTAAAGCATGTTTGAATTAAAAAAAAATATCGTCAATCTTATTTGATTATTAATAAAATATTATTAATATATGAAATAAAGTTTTGGTTTTAAATTGTGTGAAACCCCAACACAATAATTTGGTAATCACAACCAGAATCTTCTTTAATGCAAATCTTTGGAATTCAATTTTTTGCGATAAGTTTTGTCTTTTCATAAGGGGAAAAAAGTTAAAAATAATAAAGTTAAAAGGACTATAAGTTGTTTCCTTTTTTTTTTCAAAAAAAAAAAGTGAAATAGTCATATCACTTCTTTAAAGGGATTTTTTTCTTTTCTTTCTCTTCTTGTTTTGTCGAGAAACACATGTGGACATTCACAATAGACAGAAGAAAACGTGCAGAGAGTTGAGAGGCACCATAAAAAAAAAGACTCGTAATAAGAAAAAAGAACTCATATGTCCCTCATGTGACCACACGATAAGCCGTTAAACTTGCTCTCCAATGAGCACGGTTCGAATCCCATGAGGTGTGATATATGTGAGTAGAGTGTATGTATAAGCTGAAGGTTCACTGCGAGCTTCTTCTCAAAAGATCTTGTCATGTTACATTTACGTCCACACTGAAAAAACATCTTGTGTCCACCACTGTTTGAATATTATTAATTGACAATAGCTTATGCGCTAGATACTCTCTTGCGTTTCTCTGGTTCCAAGTAGCCAAAAGTGACACTCATGAATATCATCACTAGCTAGTAGCTTACGCACACCTACACACACTCTCTCTTCTCCTAATTTAACGAAGTTACTTTCAATGTATTATTGCATTGTAGGATATCTTTTTTTTAATTGAAAATAGGTTGTAGCCTGAAAATAAATCGTAGCCGAGTGCACAAAGAATTTGAACCCAGACCTCTAAAAATAAGTTCGTAGCTTGTAAATTTTTTTTATTAATAATCTAATAAAATAAAAAATGAATACAAATACAATTGAAGTATAAATTAGAAAACTTGGGAGCTTGTAGAGCTAGAGAAAAGAGAGAGAGCGCGCGCTTTTGTAGAGTTTGAGAACTTGTTGCCTTGTAGTTGAGAATTATAGAGAATTTTTTGAAAATATTAGAGATTTTTTTGTTATGATGAAATGAAATAGGGAAAATGGAATATTTATAGAGGAGGAGAGGAGTGTTTTTTTGCAAAAAAATTATCCTAAACTCATTCTACCCGGTGAGGGGTTACTTGCAAAAAAAATTTGCACTCCACAAAAAAAAAAAAAAAAAAACCAAAATAGCCGTTTTGGGGGGGGTGGGGGGGTGGTGTTGCTTGCGAGCGGGGGCACATATCAAATGCCCCAAGCCGTTGGGGCGGGCAGGGGCCGGGTCATGTTACTTAAACCGAAGTCCGACCCATGTGGGTGCCAGACTCGGGCCAAGCGGATCGTGCCCGCGCCGGTTGCCAGCCCAGCCCGGCCCGGCTCACTTGACATCCCTATTCTTACTCACTGTAAAGAAGCTTTATCACTTTACTACAGTCGCACTTGCGCATTGGAGGCATCACTAGCCAGTAGCTACACATCTATGATCTTACCTCTTCTCGTATTTATTGAAGTAACTTTCAACATACAATGTATGTAAACTAGCTAATTCTAAATCTAGTACACTACAGTTGTACTTTTAAAATCATCCTATCATTTATCTCATTAACAGCAAAATATTAGTACCAAATAACATACACCACGCTCGTTACAGCACACCTTCAAATCATGGACCTGCTAAATTCAATCATAACTAATCCAAAGACAGTAAAAACTTAACATCAATCATCTTGTTTCTCCATTCACCAGTACTATTTATCATCTTAATCACATGAACACGAGTACTTGACATTTGACTCTTTCTAAAATACACCAAAAAATCGTGCCAAAAGAAAAAAAAAAAAAAAAAAAAATCTTCCAATAAACATTTCCCAAATCAATGACAATCACATGTATCATCTAAAGCTATGAAAATATAGTGCATATGTGCATGTTCTCCAACTGGGCCAACTTGTTTTTCAGACGTCGCAGATTCATTCAGTTTTCAGAAAGATAGCAATTTGCAGCACTTCAAAGCGCGGCGATTGCAAGGGCTCCTATAAGCCTGATTCATCCAAGTTAGATGAAGGACATAAGCCTGAAGTTACTTGCAGACCCCGTGCCCAAATTACTACTTATAGAGCCTAATTCTGCGAAACTGAAGCAACACGCGAAGGAAAATGCTTTATCTACCACATCCCTAGACTGCATGAACTTTCATGGCAGCAGAAAAATTAACAGCTGTGTGGTTCTCAGCATCATTTTAGTGGTTTTTTAATGGCGGAAGCACAGAAAAGTTTGAACAAGTTAGTATCCACGGCATAGTTTAATTAGTATAGAAGCTGGAAAACTTGCCTCTACCACGTTTCAATTATGATGCAAATTGTTCTCGTGTCAGCAAAAGATGCAGGAGTCTAAGCTCCGGGGACCTGAAACCTAGACGACAACCGCTGCCACCTTCACTGAGAACAGGCAACTCAAAAATCCAACGTACAGAAATTTGAATTGCATCAACATGCACAATTCAGTGGTCAATCAAACAGGGGTAGCTTTAAACTCAGAAGAGAAATGAGAAATATCAAGCCTGAAAAGTTCCATCAAAAAGACTAGCCTTTTAGGTGGAGTTGCCCAAATCCTTATATTCCCAAGACCATCCTCACGTCTAGCCGATGTGGGACGCGACCCAAATCCCAACAATTCCCTCTCGAACAAAGAGTCTCCCTGTAAGCTCAACTATCTTCGCACCAAATTTCTCGAAGCCAAACATTAGCTTCACAGGGGCCTATTGCGCCAGTGGGTGGGCAGGCCCATTGCGCCATTGGGGGATTTATATACATCGTCGAAACATCACCCACACACACGACTAAGTTCGGGGCATGGCTCTGATACCACTTGAGTACTCGGGGCTCCATCCCAAAAGACTAAGCCTTTTAGGTGGAGTTGCCCAAATCCTTATATTCCCAAGACCATCCCTACGTCTAGCCGATGTGGGAACTATTTGTTCGACCCAAATCCCAACACTGACCTGTTTCAACAGCTTATGCTTCATTTGTTTTCCAGTGTTTCTCAATGTTTTTCAGAAAGAGGGTCATCCGGATTTGGAGCACTGAGAAGTGCTTGAGTAATAGCATTGACAAACTGCTGAGTTGTTATCAGTAATGGATATAAGATACCAGTAATGTGAGAATTCAGCAGCAATCAAATTGAAGCAAGCACAATAATCAAGATTTTCTGATTTACGATGCCACCTGTTGAGATTTGGGTCGAACAATAGTCTCACAACATCGCTAGACGTAGATGGTCTTGAGTTTATAAAGGATTTGGGCAACTCCACCTAAGAGGCTAGTCTTTTGGGATGTGTGCACAAGTCTCTTCAAGTGGTATCAGAGCCATACCCCGAACTTAGTCGTGTGTGTGGGTGATGTTCGACGATGTAGATCCCCCCAATGGCGCAAAGGCGCAATGGGCCTGCCCACCCCACTGGCGCAAAAAGGTTCATAGGCCCCTGTGAAGCTAATGTTTGGCTCTCGAGAAATTTGACAGTGGTGCTCCTTTGCAAAAAAAATGAAAGAAAAAGGAAAAAAAACGATACCGACATCAGTTGAGAAGAGAAGGGAGGCATAGGGGAGGGGAGGACAGGGGCGGAGGTCACCGTTGGCAGGAAGAGGGTCTCTTCGATCAATCCTCTCTCCCCCTCTCTTGCTCATTAGCTTTTCTGGATTTTTGTTTTTAAAGAGGATGGACGAATGAACAGATAAAATTAATATAAGAGTCATGAGAGAAAATCTCCCTCGCGCACTCGATTTTGATAAAAAAAAAAAATTTATCTTAATTTTTTTTTTTATTTTATTTTTTTGGTAATTGCTGATTGTGAAAATATAATTAGTTATGAGAGAAGATTCTGTCATGTTTTGTTTAGGAAAACAATAACCACCGATGTGTCTCGTGAAAACAGAGACAAGTGACTGACATTTTACACAATGGAAATGAGTAACCCCACCAAACTCCAAATTAAATATTTAAATCAGGCTATGATTTACTCTAAAAAGAGTGGAGAAAACACCCCCCACCCCACCCCACCCCACCACACACACCCCCACCCCCCCCCCCCCCCCCCCCCCCCCCCCCCGCCACCCCCCAAAAACCCACCCAACCCCCAACAAAAAAAAAAGAAGAAGAAGAAGAGAGAAGAAAAAGGGCCACCCATATCTCTTTTTCTGTTTTGACAGAGCTCTCCTTACAATATTGGTGTTCATATTTTATATCTTATAATAGAAAAAGGAGAAAAAAAAAAAGGCTGACATAAGAAAAAATTTCTTCTTCATATTCAAAACTCGACTTTTACATCAAATTTTAAAATCCAATCGTACATTAAAATCTTCATTGTCCAAACCATAAGTGTATGAAAATTCATGTGACTTAAATCTTTTTTGCTAATGACTCTACTGATCATATTTGTATATTGTAAAAAGACTGTAATTTTAAAACCACTTAGATACATAAGTCAAAAATTTTTAAAACTTCTGATTTTCATCTATATACAATTCATGACATGAAGATTAATTTAAACGGTCTAGATCTTAATTTTTTGATGAAAAAACCGAGTTTTGAGTGTGATATAAGAGGAAATTTCCACTATTTTGCCAACTTTCAATAAGAAGCTTTAATCTCCACTGTTAAATCAAATTGATCCCCAACTGTGGCACATCAGTGGATTCACCAACCGCCAGGCTGCACTGCTGCTGCTTTAAAAAAACAGGAGTAATGCACGTGACAACAGATTGCTTTAATTGAAACAAAGTCCCACTACTTAATTCATCAAATTAGAAATTGATACATGAGTAAATGCAACAGACCCAGCCTTAAAACCGTTGATTTAATCAAAAACTAGCTGAGCTAAAAAAACATTAATGAGAATGAAAAATTCTTATGAGAGAATGTAAACAAACATGGGCCTCTCTTGGCACAGAAAACTGAACGAGAAAGTTAATGGTACAACATAGAGTACATACATGCACAGTTGCAAGGAGAAAAAACCGTGCCAAAATAAATTAGATAGGCATCAGGCTAACAACTCGATTCTCTTACAACACGACATAAATTAAACAACAACAGACTCTAAGAAGCATTCAGAGCAATATTTCCAATGCATTCAGGGCAGTAACAGGTGATGCTGTTTCAGGTGATGCTGATGAAACAGATAATTTATCAACCGAAAGTCCAAATGGACCGCATGTCCAACAGTCGCGAGTAAAATCCACTCAAACCGGATAGAAATCAAAGGCAGAACAAACACTGAAAAACTTCTCAAACATACGAAGAAAAGGCCTAAGCATCGAAATCCTTGAAATCCTCATTATACTCCAATGCGAGCGAGCTCCTGTCAGCTCTAGCTTCACTGCATAACAGAAATTGCCATGTTAGATTATGCATGGTTAAATTCTTGAAAATAAGAATGTAATCTCTTATACTTTAAAGGAGAAAAACACCAAACTCACCTCAGCATCTTCACCCATGGCACCCTTTCCAGCACTCTCCTTGGTAGCGTCCTCTGACGTCACCAGACAAAGACACAAAATCAGCAAAAGCACCGACAAGAACCCCTCAGAAAATATCAGTCACAGAATCATCTATTCTATTGTAAGTCCATTGCACATTTTGAGAAACAGAGGGGGAAATAATGCAGTTTTAAAAGTTTTGGCAGAGAACACAAATTATGTGGAGAATTGTCCCAACTCAGGCAATCAGCATATAGACACATAATTACTATCGCACATTGGCAAATGGAAATTGCATCAGGTAATTCATAGAGAGCAGCATAGAAAAAGCAACCTTAAACATCACCATGAGCAGGGGCAATGCTCAATGAGAATACAGACACCCAAGTTTCTATTAAATAGTTGGGAAAGAGATTACAAAAGTTCTTATAATGAAAATATGGCAGCATGTGCACATTCTCTTACAAGTAATGTAACCTAAATTGAAAGGTGACTGTAGACAAATACTGTAACCTAAATTGAAAGTCTCCGAGCCCTACATCCCTAGAATCAAAAGAAGGATTCCTTAAACAAGTGTGGGAGCTTAAATTTGAAGAGCTGGATACATGTTCTTTTGCAAGATTCATGTGCATCAGCATCACTACCTAGCTATAGACACGATCACAGTTCTGGTTCGAACCGGCGAACCGAACCGGAACCGTGGATTAGAAACCCGAGCAGGCTGGCACCGATTCCTCTAAACCCAAAGAGGATATGTAGGCAACTTAATGATGGTAAGGATTAAGTTCAAGCTTGTTTTATTTTATTTTTTTAATTATTTTGTTAATTTTTCTTATATATAAAAATGAGTATTTGATGGAGAAGAAATGGTTCAAGAATTGGAACCAAAAAAAGGCCCCGACCCAGTTCGGAACCAGCCGGTCTGGTTCCGGAACCGGGGTTGGGTCTACCTAGCTAGCAGTGAAAAGCCAAAAAATCAAAATGTTGGGCACATTAAGATATTTTTTCCATCACAAGTGTTGAACAAATACTATAGTATTAGTCCAGCAAACAAATTTTTAATTAGGTCCATCATGATGTGGCGACCACCTGCTGAAGAATGTAGGCTACTTTTTTCATTGTTCCTACATAACTGTCATGTCCTTCCCCTTTCCTAAATGTAAGTCTGTCAGTCGCAATACAATAGATCCATAAAGTTAAAACGGTTTAAATCTATCATTTTTGCGAAAAAAATTTGCTTAATTAATGGAAGGGCAGTCCAAGAATGACCCATTAACAGCCTCCAATTACAATTATCTTCATTTTTACAAGAAAGTTAAACAGCATGAAAACTCAACTCCAGATTATTCTCTTGGAGAGGTAAGAAACAGGATTGTGAGAAGACAACAAAACTTAACTTATACCAGTACCAATAACAAATAAAAGGAGAAGCAAAGTGCAGAGACGTGATACTGATACTGCTGGCAGAACAAGAAAAAGTGAAGTAGAAAACTATGGGAGTTTATTTAATGCTAATTCCATAAAATTACTATAAACTTTTTCCAATTTAAAAAAAACTCCCATAAACTTTAAAAATTAGAATAAACTACCATGAACTATGCCTTTCCAGGGTAGGTTTTTGAAAATTTTGGAGGTTTTTATGAAAGTTCATGGTAGTTTCTTGTATTTTTGAAAGTTTTTGGTAGTTATTTGAAATTGGTAAAAGTTTATGGTGGTTTTCTGAAATTAAGCCTTTATTCAATTATCCCATATGATGCCTAGCACCAACAAAATGTAAAAGGACTCTTGCCATGACTAACTTTTCAGTAATATTTATATATATGCCCTATGTTATTTTGTGTAAGCACAATGCATATTACTTTGACTAATTACGACAGGAACTTATATATCAGTTTCAGCTATGTTAATTTTATGTAAGCACGATACTTTGACAAACTAAGATGGAACTCATATATCACTTTTCAACTTTCTTGTCAATCGGTCATTATCTTTCATGAACATCTGAGTTGACATGAAACCCGAGGGTGTCACATGGTTGCTGGCCACAAAAACCCGATTCTAAGCGACCACATCATGTGCAAGCAAAAAATGATTCAGGAATAAAATAGAAATACATTGTATGTCTTGATGTCTGTAATATATTATATGCAACTCACCAAAATTCAAAATCAAATTAATCACATTATTGCAAAGTGCAAACTTCACACATGTCAGTGTCGAGGGAAAAGTAGACATCCAATTTTTATTTGTATCAGAATGTTTACATATCAATCTAACTAACTGCTTGTGAAATCCACACTATAAAAAGAAACAGAAATAAGTATAAATTGAACAAAGGATATGGTACCAAAACCACAGCAAACAGGTTCCAGCTTTTAAGTATTAAAAATGAGATCATAAAAATTGATTTAGCTCTTGAGTCATAAAAGTTCATCACAAGAGATTACTTGAGATTTTCAGTAATAAAACAACCAATAAACATCATGTACTTCACAATTTATTATCACCTAAACAATGAATTTGTGCGCAGAGTGTACAAAGAAAGATGAGGATGTTACATACATACGAATAAGCTTGCTTGTTCCTACCACAACAAAATTGAAAAGATAACAGACAGCTCTAACACTTCTAGAGTACACATAAAACCTCTACCTACATAAATTCTTGCATTAAATTAACTGTTTACCTCCATCTTCGGGAATGTCAGAGGTCCACAAGGTAAGGTTATCCCTCAAAAGTTGCATAATTAAAGTGCTGTCTTTGTAAGATTCTTCACTCAGTGTATCAAGCTCAGAAATGGCCTCATCAAAAGCTTGTTTTGCAAGGTGGCAAGCCCTGATAAACATGTTGCTCAAGCATCAGATAAATGCACATTAAGAGCCCAAAAACATTCATTTCGAGTCACATTCAGTCCATACCTTTCAGGAGAGTTCATAATCTCATAATAGAAAACTGAGAAGTTCAGTGCCAAACCCAAACGAATGGGGTGAGTAGGAGAGAGGTCTGCCTCAGCAGTACTGGAAGCTGCCTGTAGATGGTGAACACAAAATCAGAAATAACAGCATAACAGATGAGGGGTTTGCTAAGAATATTCACACTGTAACTTAATAATTAACATAAATCTAGTAAAAAAAGTAGGAATTTTGAATCAAGAAATCCCATCTTACCCAGACATAACAGATGTTACAAGTTAACAATAAAATTAACTCTAAAAGACTAAACTTCAAATGCAGACCAGATGTATCACAGAGAAAAATGGCCTTCAATGGGATAAAAATATTTAAGGGCAAGACCTGACCCAGTGTGTCCTAGCCACCCTGTCAGTCCAATATAGGTAGGTATAGTGAATTTATTCTTGATCAAACAATTTGCTCAGAGAGAAAACTGGGAGCACATATTGCTCAAGAGAGAGAAAACCATCTGGCAAATACAAGCCCTCAAATATCCTAGTTAATGGTAGGAGATATTCTCAAACAATGTGCTAAAGATCATGATGACCTCCATCTCAGCAATGAAACTGGCATGGGATCAAGTATACTGTAGATACTGTAGATAAAGATAACGATTACCTTGATCTTAACTGATAAGATAACATTTTTCGCTGGTTAGCTTGATGGCTGTGTTAAGAGACACCAAAGTTTAAGTATACACTTGTCTTGTATTTGCCAGAAGGCCTTCACAAAATCAGTTAAAATCTCCCGTAGAAGCTAACACGCGGGCAAGAAACAGTTGCCTTCATATGTAACTGCCTGCCCATTCTGAGGACAAGGATTTTACAAGTAAATTATTATGAACCTTCGGTTGAAATATTTAGCAATTCCTACTTGCAAATCTAAACAAGTTTGCCATGGTGTTGATTTGACAACTTTGAGTTAGAGCATAATTTGAATTCCAAGCAGCCTAACCATTTGGGAACAAGGGAGTGGGAAGGAGACAGATACCAAGGCCTATGGTTTTACCAAATATCATATTAAATCTCTCTCCATTTGCAACAAGTGTTATAGAAAGAAAAAGTCATGTAAAAAGAACACAGACTAAAAAGTCATGGAAAAATAAAGCAATATGCAGATTCGTGCTAAATCAAAAGAACAATTTCGTCAGCTTCCTTCTTGGAAGGATACACTTCACCTCAGCTTACTATTTTATTCCTTGTTTACTCTTTTCCGTTAGTCCAAACTATTTTTTCTCACTTTTATTTCTGACTTTTAACCACATCCCTTGCCTATCAAAGTAAGAAGCTACCGGCATCTGCTCTGGTGCAATGTACTACTCCATTTTATGGTTTCAAATGATATCCAAAATCTGATAATTTGGATATTCGTAATATTTCAATTTCAAAATTTTCAAAATTTAATCCAAATCCTTATTGGATAAGATTTGGATTCATTCCTTGTTTCCTTTGTTCTGGTCGGCCTAACTATTTTTTCACTTTTGTTTCTTACTTTATCCACATCCCTCGCCAGTACTATTAAAGTAATATTTCAATTTCAAAATTTTCAAATTTTAATCCAAATCCTTATCGGATAAGATTTGGATTCAATTCCTTGTTTCCCTTGTTCTGGTAGGCCTAACTATTTTTTTTCACTTTTGTTTACTTTTATCCACATCCCTTGCCAGTACTAATAAGTAAGAACCTACCCCCATCTGCCCTGGTGCAATCTACTAGTCTACTTTTATGGAAGCAAACAATATCCAAGATCTGATACCACAATCCGATAATTTGAACATTTATAAGATTTATATTTCAAAATTTTAAAAACTGAATCCAGAATCCTTGCTAATAAGATTTGAATGACTGAATGTGAAAATAAATCTTATAATAACTTTGACACATATAATGTAAAAAAAGGATTGACTAAAGTTCTACTAACGTCATATGAAGTGTATATTAGCAAAACATGTAAGTCATGTTCCTACAAGTATATTCCACTTGAAGTATATTACAATTCATTATAAAACTATGAATAACTAGTGTTTCAATGTTCATGAAATCAACTCCGCATTCAGTAGAAACTAACTAGATTACAGTAGAAAGCAAAAGAAACTATGAATATGAGCATAAAAATAGGAACTGATATTTTTAACATAATAAATGTGAATTCATGATGAACACCTTAATTGTTACTTCCTTCTTAAATCTGACACGATATGGGCAAATAAAAAGAATAAAATCTGACTCAATTATTGGATTCGGGATTCCAGAGTTGGAAAATATATGAATCTGCCCTGAACCCAACCCAATTACAGCCCTATTTCAAGGTTTTTTTGACAGAAGATAGTAGCTGCTCTCGTTCAGACTAAGATGCCTTGTGTAACTTCTTGTCCATTTGATTCATCAAGTCTTAAAATTCACATCTTTTAATCCATCAAAGGACAATAGATCATCCTCCGCATGACCCACTAGTCACAGAGCATATGAATAACTTGGACTGAGAACAGTAATAACACAGGAAGTACAACTTAGAAGTCATAACTCTTATCAATTACATCCACATAGTTCCTTGGTTTTAATTATTTATTATGTTCAACATTTAATCTTGATTTTTTTTCTAAATTATGGACTTTTTAGTTTTCTTTAAATTATTCTACGCATCAGTTTACACAATATTTGAACAATGTTACCGAATTAAGCAAACTGAAAACATAAAGCTTCAAATACTTGTTTGATCACTTGATGTTTTTTTTCAAATAGTTTTGTCCAATATTCAAGCTCACAAGAAATTCCTCCTCATCATATTGCGACCTCTCTTTTATTCCGTTAAATATGGATGTGCACAGCCGCAAGACATGGCTACATGTAAGCACTCACTTAAACTACCACATATTGTGGCATGCATACGTGACTTGTGGCTAAAAGAGAGGTTTGGGCCCTTCCAGATTAAAAGAGCTTTACATCTCCTCTATTTATTTCATTTGCAATCTACAGCCTACAGCATAGTTTCCTGACTCTTTGCATGCACGCCTGCCTCAATGAGAGGGTTGTAATTTAGATCCTCATTTTCTTCAATAGAATTTTGTTCCATGCAATTAATTAGATATGGGTACTTAGCCAAAAATATCTATTTTGTATCAAATAAGTCCAAGCAACTCAGTCAAACCTCAAATGACTTTTCAGCAAGCTAAGGAATTGACTTCAACATGTGACAATTAAGTCCCAATGGCTTGAGACAATAAAATCCATATGTATGAGATGAATCGAGTTAAAAAATCAAGCTTGTATGAAGCTTGTGCCCTATTGCAATTATCTTCAATCAAACTTGGACCGGCTTATACTGATCCTCCTGGAATTAAATCATTGCAATTGTCATCATTAAAAGCCACAGCACCACTGAATCAACTCCAATAAGAGAATAAGCCTACTTACTGACCAATCATTGATGCATTATAGTTGTCTCTTTTCTAATTTAACCCCCATCAGCACCATGACAAAAACTACTAGCTCTCAAGTTGATCAAGGAACGGGCCTTGTGTGTTAACTTCTTCTTTTGCATGTCACTAAGAGAAAACATAAAATGAACACTGCAATATAATTCACACTATCTATAACTATATTTACTGCTTGCAACAAACTAACAAAATGTAGATAAAATAGATGCACTGACCGAGAAATATGTAGGTGCGCATTTAATATTTTTTTTATTAAAAAAATCTATTTTCAGGATTGGAATTTGGAAAGAACAACAATAAAAAAAAAGACACAATACACAAATAAAAATAAGAAATTCCTTAAAGACATCATTCATGGTACCTATCGTACTTGAAGATAGATTACAGGGGGAAAAAGAATAGTGCAAGCATTAACCTTGGGTATTTCTGATAGTGATACAGGATAGAAAGGGAAGAGACCAAGAAAATGGTCACACATGGGTAAAGAAGTTTTGCTTTTCAGTTGGTTTACTTGCTTGAAATTCAATAAAAAACACATAGAAGAGAGAAGTTTTTGGCATTTTTGCTCAATAGATAGGAAACCACGTTTCCATACGAGTCGTTGCTACTAGCCAATCTAGCCTAACAACATTCCCAGAGTGTTCTTAAGTTTACTTTTAGAGTGTTTTCCTTGTAGCTGCAAGTTTAATATGTTGCAAGTCAGAAACTTATAAAGATCTACTAGAAAGACAGCAGCATTAGCTACCAAAGTCAACAATCTCAAAAACAATACAGCTAAAACAGAAATCTAAATATTCAAGCAAAATCAAAAAGGGAGATGATTTTTTCATGCCTGCTGATGTGACCAACTGTGCTGATGTGAAGGAATGCTACACCAGCTAGCATTATGCTAAGACAGTTCACCAGGCAATTATACATACTACAGTAAAGCAATCAAATGCATCGCCAAGTGATAATATCAGACCTGATACGCCTTAAGCGATTGTTCCGCCGCTTCCTTCCTATCATTTCACTTTTGAACTCTGCCAGGTAACGATAATAATCCCCTTTCCTGTAACACCACCAATAAATGGGAAAAAACCCAAAAGATCAATCAAATTTAAACCAGAAAAGACCTCAGATCTCATCTCAGATCTAACTCACATCTTGTAATAAACACGGAAGATTCTCCGGCCGAGGACGAAGGGATCAGAT
Organism: Agave tequilana; assembly: GCA_038442645.1. Taxonomy (NCBI): domain Eukaryota; kingdom Viridiplantae; phylum Streptophyta; class Magnoliopsida; order Asparagales; family Asparagaceae; genus Agave; species Agave tequilana. The sequence continues at coordinate 29,114 of JAVJIF010000479.1, forward strand.
GCTCATCAATTACAGTCATAATATCAGTACAGATGTTGGATAGCTCGGATTCGACCTTCTGCCTGTACTCTCTAATCTTCTTCACGTGATTCTCGTTCCCCTTTGCCTCCTCCTTCTGCTCGATCGACGAGAGAATCCTCCACGAGGCTCTCCTCGCCCCGATCACGTTCTTGTACCCAACGGACAGAAGGTTCCGCTCCTCGACGGTGAGCTCGACGTCAAGCTTCGCTACGTTCTTCATGGCCTCCACCATCTCTGCACAGAAATCGACAGATCACCCCAAAACCCGAAGCCTAACTCATGAGATCTGGCGGTCAAGAGAAGGCGAGAATCTCAAGAATCTCAATTTCTTACCGTCGTAGCGCTCGGCCTGCTCGGCGAGCTTGGCGATGTAGACGAAGCCCTCTCTCGACGCCATGAGAGCTCAGATCTGAGGGATCTGTCGTCCAATTAGGGCTTGGGTTGCAGAGATTCGAGAGGGGGGTCTAGCTTTTTAGCAAGAGGGGAGGAAAAAAGAGGAGCCAAAAGAAAGCAGAGGAGAGAGAAAGGAGATGTCTTTTAGTTGGCGGAATGGCCGGCCGCCACTATTTAAAGGATATGAAAGCGACAGCGGGGTGTCTCGGGGGGGCGCGATTGTGGACCGTTGGATGCGGGCTCGATTTGGATGATGTTTCTGTGGTTTGGTTCTTGTTATGTTTGCCAAAATTGAGGCTGATATTGACCCACAACAAATTGGTTATCACCCACACTAAAATTTGGAGGAAAAAAAAAATTACAGATCATTATATTTTTTTATAAAAAATAAAATAATCTTTTACTTAAAATTACAAATTCAAATTTTCATACTGATTAATGCAGACCCCATTGAGCAGTACACCCACTCAATTAATTAATATTGTCATCGATTAGCATACACATTCTTTTTTTCTTCAACATAAAAAATCCATTTCATATTTAGAAAAACACCTAAAAATTTACAGATCATTCAAACTCTAAAAATTTCAATAAATGAATAAGCAATTAACTACTTGAGAGTATTACAACAATGAAGAGATAATTTTTATTGCTTTAGATCTATTTTTTTAGTTTTTACTGCTGTAAATTCATTTTTTCGTTTTTTTCGTTGTTGATTCGTATTTTGTTCGGTGAGCGAAAGTCACAATATTGCGTTTTTGTTTGGTCACTTTCGACCGCACAAAATGACTCTGTTCAGTCAAATATGACCGAACATAATTTCTCTGTTCGGTCTAATTTAGCCAAACAGTAAATGGTATACATTAAAAAGATTTAGTTTCAGACTTTGGGTGAATTAGTTTCACCTTCTATCTATCTAGGTTGTTTTGTGTGAAGGCAAACAGAGGACAGAGAGGAAACGTCTTTATGTAATAGTGAGATACAAATGAAATAATAATATCCAGTATAACACATAATCTGTGTAACAAGTATACAGGCACATGAAATAACAGTGTTCAGTATAACAAGTGTCTTCATGAAATAACAGTGTTTAGAGTACTCGAGTATCAACGTAATGATGATACTAGCACATGGAATAACAGTGTCTGTGTAACAGTGAAACAAGCACATGACATAATAATGTCCTCAAGCATGACATGACAGTGTCTAGCGTATCAGTAGTTATTCAGGTAATGGTGACAGTGTCAGGAACATGAGTATATGTCAATGTATCTAAAAATATATTAATATCTAGTACACCACTTTTATGTTGTTACTGTGATCAATATCATAAAAGAATTATAAACAATTATTTATTTTCAATTCTTCATAATCATTTTAATAATTATTAATTTATTATTTTAGAACGTTATTATCAATAATCCAATAATCACTTATTAGCAATAAATAACTAATTTATCTGTATTTTATATTAAATTAATAATCACAATTAAATACTATCTTATTAAATATGTTTATAAAGTACTCACACATATTTTTAATTATCATGATCTATCATTTACATGATTTATCGATCAAAACTTTAATTTGTTAAATAAATCAATAACTTAATTTAATTTCACTTGATGAAATATAAATTATAAAAATAAAAACATTCACATAGATAGTACAAGAATGTAGCTTATCTTTCTAAGATCACAACGGTTCGAGAATCGTCCAAATCAGACTCTGAATGCTCACGATATTGCTCGAACACTGAAAATCATTAACAATAGGTTAAATATGCAAATTTCTAGGATTTAAAATGAAATAACATTTATTTACTAGGAGTTTTATGTAAAATTATCTTTATATGGCTCTGGAGCGAGTTTGGGATTGCTAACAGTCGGGTTTAGATCCAATAACCCGGATCCATTTCTTTAAGGGGTTGGGTTGATGGGTTATAGGGTTAACGGGTTTTGAGTTAATAGGTTTGGGTTAGTCGGCTTAGATCAATTAAGAGAGGGTGAACGAGAGAGGGAAGAAGAAGGAGAGGTGAGAGAAGGAGGCCACGACCAACTGAGCCGTGGCCTGGTTCACGGCCAGGGAAACCTGGCCGGCTGACCCAGGAAGGGGGAGAGAGGTGGATACAAGTGGTAATGGTCGTGGTGAAGTTAGTTGAGATGGAGGATGAAATTGAAGCATAAATTGGTGAAATTAAAAGAGAAGAAAGAAGGAGAAAGAGTAGGAGGTTGTAATGGTGAAGTGGAAGGTGTTAGTGTTGGTAGTTTTGATGGTTGTGGGGATGGTAATTGTGTAGTGTTTGGAGAAGAAGATGGTAGATGGGTGGTGATTGAAGTAAAAGGAAGTGGAGAAGAGGAGATAGGGAACTTGGCCGCCGTGGGTGGTGGTTTGCCTGAGTTGGAGCCACCGGGGGTGGGGGTGCCGGCTAGATTAGGAGGAGAGAAAGGTGAGAAATTGAGAGAGAGAAAGAAAGAAATTAGAGAGGGAATTGGAGAAAAAGAGAGAAAAATTAGATAGTAGATTAAGAGAATGGCTTTAATAGGGAAGAGAGAGAAGAGGCGGTGGAAGTGGTCAGCTGGCTTATGGGGAAAGGAAGAAAGATGGTTGGAGAAAAGAAAGAAAAAAGAAGCAAGAAAAAGGAATTTATTTAATATTATTTTATCGGGTAAAATTTGGCTTCTGAACAATTCTAAAGAATTCAATCAAATAGAAAATATTATGTTGAGAAGTAATGTGAAATCGGATTCTAGAAATTCAATCTGGTTTGCAAATTAAAAAATCCTGAAATCAGTTGGTGATACTGATTGACACTGGATTGGTCAGATTTTTGACTAATTCAGAAAAATTGCCAAATTTTTATGAAGTAGAAATATGATTTTGAAGAATAATTGAAAACTGATTCTTCTTATTCAACTCAATTTGTTAATTAAAAATCATAGAGTTAATTATCTGTACTGGTAGATACCGAATTAGGAGATTTTTCAAAAAAAATCAGAAAAAATTCAGAAAATTATGAAAAATCTAAAATATTAGGAAATAATATCTGAAACTGAAATCGGATCAATCTGACTATCAAGAAAGTCAGATTAAATATGTACGCTATATCAAGTACTGATATTGTCACACAGACATTTAGGGTCGGGGGTTACAAAAGATTTTTTCTCTAAACATGCTCTTATGTAGCACCCCATCCTCGGAATACGCAGTCAGATACGTATTTCAATTTTTCGAGCATATTTTCTTATTTTCTCTTATTTATTTTTGCTCATATAGGAGTACTACATGATTTGACCTCTCTGATAATCAGATTTGACCAATTTCAGTTTCAAACACTGTCCTACATTGTAACATCCTGATCCCTGGTGTACGTATTACCGTATCGGTACGCGATACGACGTACAAAATTGATTTGACCTCCATGGTAGTCCGATTGAGCCGATTTCAGTTTTAAAAATCATTTTCTAATATTTTAGATTTTTCAGGATTTTCTGGATTATTTTGGAAAATCTTCGTAGTTGGTGTCAACCGATACCGATAATCGGCTCTACGATTTTTCTTTCACAAACGGAGTAGCATTTTGAGAATCCGCTTTCACCAGGTGCCTTAGAATCGTAGTATCTACATTCGGGTATTTTTTGGGATTTTTCTGAATTTATCGGAAATCCGGCTAAACCGGTGTCGCCCGATATCGGCGATACCTTCCAGGATTTTTAATTTGCAAACCGGATAGAATTCTTCAAAACGTCTTCATATTAAGGCTCAGAATAATATTCTCTATTTTCTGTAATTTTTTGTCACCGTTCGGAGCTAGTCGAATTTTGGACCAATACTATAATATTTTAATATTATATTTTTTTAATCTTTTTCTTTCCTCTTCTTTTCCCTTCCTCTTCTTCTCAACGCTGGCGACTTCCAGCGACTTCATTCACCGACTCTCTCTCCCTCTATTAAAATATCTCTCTCCCTCTCTCATTCAAAACACCTCTCTCTCTCTCTCTCAATCCCTCTCCCTATATCTATCTCTCTCTCTTAACCCACACTCTTCCCCCTTCTCTGTTTCAGGCCAGGGGCGGGGTTGACCCGCGCCCGCGGCCAGAAGTGGCCGCGCGCCACCTCGCCGCCAGCCAGGTGCCGCCGGCCAGGCGCCGCCGGCGTGGGAGGCCGGCCAGGTAACCAGCGGCGCGGGCGGTGGTGGGGGCGCCAGCCCCCACCCTCTTCCTCTCTCTTCCCCTCTTCGCGGTGGGGCCCCGGTCACGGGCAGCCGGAGCGGCGTCAGGGTGGCGCCGGCGCCGGCGGTGTAGCCGGCGCCGGCAAGGCGGCGCGGGCAGCCGGGCGGTGGGCGCGCAAGGGCCGCAGCAGCAGCCCATGGCTGCTGCTACTGCTTCTCATTTGGAGGAAGATCCAATGGGTTTGGGTTGGGTTTAACCCAAACCCGACCCATTTGCACCCAACCTGACCCATTGAAGGTAATATTTCCTTTTAACCCCTGTGAATTTAGAATTTACTTTCAGGCCCCTGCAATATTACAAATAGCTCCCTGAATAATTTCTGTTATTACGTAACTAACCTTTTCTCTCGGTTTTGGGTCTTCGAGCGATATCGGGAGCATTCGGACTCCGATTTGGACGATTCTGGATCCGTTGCGATCGTGGGGAAGAGAGCTACCAGTTGTGACTAGTTTGTGAGTGTTTTTCTTTTATAAATTATATTTTATATATTATTATGTTTAGTGACATTGATTGATATATCCTGATTATGAATAAAATACGGTAATTACAAATTAATCATTAGTCATGATCGGACAGTCATTGTAATAGGAATGACCTAGAATCTTGTTAGGTATTTCCTGATTTAAAATACAGAGAAGGAGGTAATTATCGGACCAATACATACTGGCATAGACAATTCAGACACAGTCATCCTACCTGCACAGCCGTTGACACTCGGATCACTATATCATCATATGCTTATACACTTTTATGACACGTATTGTATCACAGTCACATGACATACATACTGAGCCACAGATAGATGATGACACTACACTGTTACGAGACATGTATGCTAGACACCGTTACAGTAAGTCACAGGACATGGTAATACATGATACATGGACCACTGGTATTACATGGATTAGTGCTCTGCAGACTTATGGTTACTCATCTATGTTTCACTAGTACACGGATAGCATTTCATATTATGGTTATTACATGACAATGATATGTTACACGGATTCTTGCTCCACATAGATAAGCCACTGATACACGGATATCCCACTACATGGTGTACTGCGTTTCATATTATTACTCTCATTGTTACATGGATACTTGTTACACAGACATCACTGCTACATAAGCTCACCGCACAAGTGTACATGCATATGTTGTTTCATCTTCTTGTCATATGGATCACAGTGTATCATACATGTATTATTGTTCCATGTTATCCCCGTAATCCTGTTATATGATTGTTTCCCGTTACTGATATGGATACTCCCGTTACTGAACATGAGAGCTGTTGATATGCGATATGTGGACTCCCACATATATTGTTCCCGTTTCCTGTTATATTGTTCCCGTTATATTGTTCCCGTTTCCCGTTATATTGTTCTATGCTATCAACAGAGCTCAGGTCCAGTTATCATGTTACCCGTATCATGTACTGTATTTGTTCTTGTTACATTATATACTTGATATATAGGATAATAAAGATAACTTGATTATGGGGGAGACTTGACGGTTGATTAGATCATATCGGGTGGATGTCTGGATCCATTGTTCGTCCCACTGCAGGGGACGGGGTAGTGCTGGCTACCATCTGTTACTCATGTTACATGTTACAGCTCTAGCGGGCTGGCCCTGGTCTCAGCAGCCAGGGATCTGATAAGGCCGTTGTCCCGGGTATGTACGGGATACACCCACTCGATAAGAACTCCTCGACCATGAGTTTCCAATTAACATAATAAAACAATATACACAATAGTAGACGTCGGGAATACTTGTTATTTGATCACTCTCTCGCTTGGATAATGGTACCCGTAGGCCATGTCCGGATGGGTTCGACTGGAGTGCGGGCTCCAGTATGAACTGCCAGTGGTATGGGACACTGGTAGAGATTGATTAAAATACCAGGTGGTACTGATCGCTACTATTGTATAAATGACATGACTTTGACATGACCTGCCTGCTACATGTTTAGTTGTACTTGTTACTGTTCCTGATCATTTATCTGCTATCATGTGACATGTATACATTGCTTTTGTTCCTGTTTCCTGTTACACTTTCTTTAGTGCCCTACTACTCATGCACATGTATACTTTGTTACATTACCTGGTATATGTTACACTGTATGTAGTGGCATACTATGCATGTTCTGCATTGCATATATTTTATTGTTGCAGACATATGCTCATCTGCATGTTCACCTCTATCACGTCACCACTATCATGTTCATGTCTATTACGTCACCACTAGACAACATTAGTTATTATATAACTGGACACGACTATAGATATGACCTGATGATAACCGGCTAGGTAGAGATGGTATTACAATAAAACATGTTTATATATATTTGTACTGTTTCGTATATGCGTATTATATGGTATCATTATTATCACATCTTGTATTATATTATATATTAGTATCATGGTTGTAGTACTATTGTATATATTACTGCCTCCTTCATTTTACCACTCACTAGGTCGCTTTCTGACGACCCTGGGTTTGCGTGCCCAGATTGGAGATCCGAGTTACCATAGTATCGGAGAGTGCCATGGAGTCACATCGGAGCTTCCTCATCGGGACTATGCCTAGGTATCTTGGTGCTTTATTTCCGTTATCTTATTTGTCCCTATTTGTTATATTTGTTATGATCGCTGACCTATTTCTGCAGGTATTCTTTTACTTATTTCATGCTGGGACCCATGTCTATATGGAGGTTATTTATTGTACTGAGGCTTAGCGTACGTACGTGAGGGTTTTCCGCCCTGCGTATGTACGTCGCCATAACGTCTCCGTATCCTTGGGATTGGGGCGTTACATACATACGTAAGAATGTTTATGTCCTGCATACCGCAGTAGCGTCTCCGTATCCGTTAGGGGGGGCGTTACATCTTAACATACTCACATCAACTTTTTTGTTCTTGATTGTTACTTCCAAACTTCATTTACTTATGGTCACCTCTTTCCAAATTATTTCCTTAAGAAAATTTCTTCTTTCTATTATTTCTTAGCTTCTTCTAATTCCTTCTTGTTTGATAAAATCACTCTAAGAAAGAAAGCTTCGCTCCACCTATTGAGGAGAACCTTGTTTGTTCTCATTTACCTCCAAAGAAACTATACTAGTATTCGCTGCTGTCGGTAGAAAACCGATCGATCGGTCAAGAGGAGGGGGGGAAGAAGGAGGGGGGCTAAAAGAAGGAGGGGGTCAACAATGCTATCTCTCTTTCTCGCGCGCGGATGAGGACGGACAGACAGACGAACGAACAAAGTTTCTGTATGAGTCACGGGAAAAAAACCTCCCTTAGGTCGGTTTTGATAAGTTTATGAAAACTCAAGGATTATAATTTTTTTGCTTAATTTCAAAATCCCCTGAACTAATCACTAAAGTTAGAAAACCTCCCTCTACTTATAATTCATTAGTCATCATCAAGCCAAAAAGACTTATTTACCTATCAATTAGATTAAAAATCTATTTTCTTTCCTTTTCTTTTTCTTCTTTTTCCTTCCTTTACTTTTTCTCCCTTTATTTCTATCTAACATCCAAAACAGCTAGTGCGAGATCCTTATTGAAAGTGGAATTCATATATTACATTTGCTCATTAGTGATAATGTATCATCAAAAGTTTCTAATCGGAGATTGGACCAAAGTTATGATTTTTTGTAGTATAAAGTTTAAATTTCCATTCTTAAAAAAGTTATTGGAAAAAATTTCAAACTGTTTTGCAAACACATTAGAAATAATTGGTATTTTATTGTCCATTTTCCAAGAACCAAGATAAGAAATTTAGAAGATAGGATAAAAGTTTCAATAATCTATTAGGGATTTCAAACCAACCAATTACTAGTTGTAAGATCATGAACCAAAACTGAAAAACAAGGAAAGAATCATGAGTGATCACTTGTCAAATTTGTTCTAGAGTTCTCTTCAATTTCGTCCATATTTGTATTATGAAAGATAATGCAGGGAGGTACCCTGAACCATTTTTCATCTTTATAGAGATAGAAGAAAAAGCGACCACACTCGTTGTCTGCGTTGTGATCTTTGAACATCCTGACGCATTTCAAAAAAAAATTTTTGGTTTAAGAAATCATAGTCAGCATCATGTGATGTCACATGTACCAAAAACAAATTAAAAACACAGATGTGAATTATTTTTTTTTTAAACATTAGAAGGCTTTAGCCATGAAATAAAACAGGAGGAGGTTTTTTGATCTAGTGATTAGTTCAGGTGAGATTGTAAAAATTAAGCCTAAAGTTGCATAAACATCATAATTAAACTAAATTTGTTTTGAACAATCATCTTCTTATTGGGGCCATTTGGATACACAGAGAAGTGACGAAGTGGGAGGCCTCATTTCCACTTTCATTGTCCATCCAAACACCAGAAAAAGGAATAGAAAAAAAGAAAAATGAGAAAACCCTTTTTCTTTTCCCTTTTTCTTTTAAGGGTTGTTTGGTTAGGGGTGGAAGTGAGGAGGTGAAGAAGCAGTAATAGTTTCCGTTGGAACTTGAGAATTTGTTAGTAAGTTTTCTATTGTTTGGATGTTAATGGGAGTGTAATTTGAAAAATATTATGTCTTTTCTGGTGTTTGGATGGTAATGTGGAAGTGAAAGTGAAAAAGTTGACTATAAAGTTGACCGCAAAATAATGTTAAAATAAAATTTAATTAAGAAAAATAAAAACTAGACTGTAATTAGAATGCAAGTAAAATTTACATGATCACAAAATTAACTGTTTTGAGTTACAACTTATTACGAATGAGATTTACATGATCACAAAATTAACTGTAGCACCCAGGAAGTGAGAAAATGGTTGTGTAAAAAGAAAAAGAAAAAAGAAAAAGGGGTTTTCTCATTTTCCTTTTCTGGTGTTTGGATAGATAAGGAAGTGAGAAATGACAGTTCCCTATTTCCTTACTTCCGCCTATTTCCTTTAATCCAAACAACCCCTTACATCTCTCTTTTACACAACCATTTCCTCACTTTTAAGATGTTACAGTTAATTTTGTGTCATGTAAATCTCATTTGTAATAAGTTGCACCTCAAAACAGTTAATTTTATGTTCATGTAAATCTCACTTGCATTCTAATTACAGTCTAATTTTTTTATAATTAGTTTTTATTTTAATATTATTTTGTGATCAACTTTGTGATCAACTTTTTCACTTCCACTTCCACATTACCATTCAAACGTCAGAAAAAACATAACATTTGCCACACCACACTTCCCAACAACCAATTCTCAAATTCTAACGGGAACTATTACTACTTTCTCCCTTTCTCACTTCCACCCCTAACTAAATAGCCCGGCGTGTTTGGTTATAGGGAGGTAGGGAAGTGGGAAAACTCATTTTCACTTTCCTTGTTTATTTTGAATTGGAAATGAAAAATGAGAAAACTCTTTTTTCTTTTTTCTTTTCTCTTTTACCTCTTTCTTTTACAGTATAATTTTTTCACTTTCAGAATGTTACAGTTAATTTTGTGTTCATATAAATTTCACTTGTAATAAATTGTATCTCAAAATAGTTAATTTGATGTCATGTGACTCTCACGTGCAGTCCGATTATGGTCCTAAAGTATCACTTCAAATTAATTTTAATTTTAATATTATTTTGTTGTCAACTTTTTCACTTTCACTCTCACATTACTAACAAAATACCGGAAAATATAATATATTTTTTCACTTAAACTTTCACATTATGACCAAACACAAAAAATGAGAATCCCAATTTCCTATTACACTTTCACGTTTTTCATCCTCATTTTCCACTTACACCTTTAGTAGATACATAAAAAGTAGAGAAAAGAATCTTTTCTACATATTTAAATCTTTTATCGAGTATGTTAAAATCTAGAACAGTTATTTTGCATTTAAAGGAGTTCTCTCATGTGGGAGACAAACATTTAATTTCTTTGCCAAGTGCCTAATGGCCCTTAACATACTTCAGATTTTGCAATAGAGATTTCAGTGACTTCAGGCTCTTTGATGCAAGCAAACAACCCATTAAAGTTTCTCAACATAATTGGTCTCAAAGATAGCTGTGGTGTTATCCAATACCTCGTGTATGGTTTGGTGCTGGAGTGGAGAAAAGGAAATTGGGAAAACTTATTTCCCACTTCTGGTATTTGTTTGGAATCGGAAAAGAGAAATGAGAAAACCCCTTTTTCTTTTTCACTTTCCCGTCGTTTACACCTCCCTTTTACATATCATTTTCCCAGTTGCATGGTGTTACAAGTAATTTTGTGATCATGTAAATCTTACTTGTAATAAGTTGTACCTCAAAATAATTAATTTTGTGGTCATGTAAATCTCACTTGCAGTCTAAATACAGTCCAAGAAAATAATATTATTTTGCGGTCAACTTTGTCATCAACTTTTTCATTTCCATTTTCACCTCCACTTTACTAATCAAACACTGGAAATTCAATCAAATAGAAAATTCCATCAAATAAAAAATATTATGCTGAGAGTAATGTGAAATCGGATAGTAGAAATTCAATATGGTTTGCAAATTAAAAATCCTGGAATCAGTTGGTGATACCTATCGACACTGGTTGGTCAGATTTTTGATCAATTCAGAAAAATTCCCAAAAATGTAATGAAGTAGAAAATATGATTTTCAAGAATAATTGAAAACAGATTCTTGAAATTTAACTCCGTTTTGTGAATTAAAGATCATACAGTCAATTATCGGTATCTACCGATACTGAATTCAGAGATTTTTCAAAATAATTTAGAAATTTTTTAGAAAATTCTGAAAAATCTAAAATATTAAAAAAATAATATCTGAAACTGAAACCGGGTCAGTCTGAATAGCATGAAGATCAAATCAAACATGTATACCATATCAAGTACTAATACTGTAACACGTATATCTAGGGTCAGGGGTTACAGAAGATTTTCTTTCTCTAGACATGCTCTTAACATACTCACATCAACTTTTTTCCCCCTTGATTGTTACTTCCAAACTTCATTTACTTATGGTCACCTCTCTGCAAATTATTTCCTTAAGAAAAATTTCTTCTTTCTTTTATTTCTTAGCTTCTCCTACGCCTTGTTTGAAAAAATTCATTAGTCATCATCACCAAAGCCTCTATTTATAATTCATTAGTCATCATCATCAAAGCCCCTGAACTAATCACTAAAGCCTCTATTTATAATTCATTAGTCATCATCAAGCCAAAAAGACTTATTTACCTATCAATTAGATTAAAAATCTATTTTCTTTCCTTTTCGTTTTCTTCTTTTTCCTTCCTTTACTTTTTCTCCCTTTATTTCTATCTAAAATCCAAAACACCTAGTGCGAGATCCTTATTGAAAGTGGAATTCATATATTACATTTGCTCATTAGTGATAATGTATCATCAAAAGTTTCTAATGGGAGATTGGACCAAAGTTATGATTTTTTTGTAGTATAAAGTTTAAATTTCCATTTCTTAAAAAAGTTATTGGAAAAAATTTCAAACTTTTTTGCAAACACATTAGAAATAATTGGTATTTTATTGTCCATTTTCCAAGAACCAAGATAAGAAATTTAGAAGATAGGACAAAAGTTTCAATAATCTATTAGAGATTTCAAACTAACCAATTACTAGTTGTAAGATCATGAACCAAAACTGAAAAATAAGGAAAGAATCATGAGTGATCACTTGTCAAATTTGTTCTGGAGTTCTCTTCAATTTCGTCCATATTTGTAATATGAAAGATAATGCATGCCCTGAACCATTTTTCATCTTTACAGAGATAGAAGAAAAAGCGACCACACTCGTTGTCCGCGTTGTGATCTTTGAATATCCTGACGCATTTCAAAAAAAAATATTTTGGTTTGAAGAAATCATAGTCATCATCATGTGTTGTCACATGCATCAAAAACAAATTAAAAACACGGATGTGAATTTTTTTTTTAAACATTAGAAGGCTTTAGCCATGAAAATAAAACAGGAGGTTTTTTGATCTACAGTTAATTTTGTGTTCATATAAATTTCACTTGTAATAAATTGTATCTCAAAATAGTTAATTTGATGTCATATGAATCTCACGTGCAGTCCAATTATAGTCCAAAAGTATCACTTCAAAATTAATTTTAAATTTAATATTATTTTGTGGTTAACTTTTTCACTTCCACTCTCACATTACTAACAAAATACCGGAAAACATAATATATTTTTCCACTTAAACTTTCACATTATAACCAAATACAAAAAATGAGAATCCCAATTTCCTATTACACTTTCACGTTTTTCATCCTCATTTCTCACTTACACCTTTAGTAGATACATAAAAAGTAGAGAAAAGAATCTTTTCTACATATTTAAATCTTTTATCGAGTATGTTAAAATCTAGAAGAGTTATTTTGCATTTAAAGGAGTTCTCTCATGTGGGAGACAAACATCTAATTTCTTTGCCTAAGTACCTAAAGGCCCTTAACATACTTCAGATTTTGCAATAGAGATTTCATTGTCTTCAGGCTCTTTGATGCAAGCAAACAACCCATTAAAGTTTCTCAACATAATTGATCTCAAAGATAGTTGTGGTGTTATCCAATACCTCGTGTATGGTTTGGTGCGGAAGTGGAGAAAAGCGAAACTGGGAAAACTCATTTCCCACCTCTGGTGTTTGTTTGGAACCGAAAATGAGAAATGAGAAAACCCCTTTTTCTTTTTCCCTTTCCCGTCGTTTACACCTCCCTTTTACATATCATTTTCCCAGTTGCATGGTGTTACAAGTAATTTTGTGATCATGTAAATCTCACTTGTAATAAGTTGTACCTCAAAATAATTAATTTTGTGGTCATGTAAATCTCACTTGCAGTCTAAATACAGTCCAAGAAAATAATATTATTTTGCGGTCAACTTTGTGATCAACTTTTTCATTTCCATTTTCACCTCCACTTTACTAATCAAACACTAGAAATTCAATCAAATAGAAAATTCCATCAAATAAAAAATATTATGCTGAGGAGTAATGTGAAATTGGATACTAGAAATTCAATATGATTTGCAAATTAAAAATCCTAGAATCAGTTGGTGATACCGACGACACTGGTTGGTCAGATTTTTGATCAATTCAGAAAAATTCCCAAAAATGTAATGAAGTAGAAAATATGATTTTCAAGAATAATTGAAAACAGATTCTTGAAATTTAACTCCGTTTTGTGAATTAAAGATCATACAGTCAATTATCGGTATCTACCGATACTGAATTCAGAGATTTTTCAAAATAATTTAGAAATTTTTAGAAAATTCTGAAAAATCTAAAATATTAAAAAAATAATATCTGAAACTGAAACCGGGTCAGTCTGAATAGCATGAAGATCAAATCAAACATGTACACCGTATCAAGTACTAATACTGTAACACGTATATCTAGGGTCAGGGGTTACAGAAGATTTTCTTTCTCTAGACATGCTCTTAACATACTCACATCAACTTTTTTCCCCCTTGATTGTTACTTCCAAACTTCATTTACTTATGGTCACCTCTCTGCAAATTATTTCCTTAAGAAAAATTTCTTCTTTCTTTTATTTCTTAGCTTCTCCTACTCCTTGTTTGAAAAAATTCATTAGTCATCATCATCAAAGCCTCTATTTATAATTCATTAGTCATCATCATCAAAGCCCCTGAACTAATCACTAAAGCCTCTATTTATAATTCATTAGTCATCATCAAGCCAAAAAGACTTATTTACCTATCAATTAGATTAAAAATCTATTTCTTTCCTTTTCGTTTTCTTCTTTTTCCTTCCTTTACTTTTTCTCCCTTTATTTCTATCTAAAATCCAAAACACCTAGTGCGAGATCCTTATTGAAAGTGGAATTCATATATTACATTTGCTCATTAGTGATAATGTATCATCAAAAGTTTCTAATGGGAGATTGGACCAAAGTTATGATTTTTTTGTAGTATAAAGTTTAAATTTCCATTTCTTAAAAAAGTTATTGGAAAAAATTTCAAACTTTTTTGCAAACACATTAGAAATAATTGGTATTTTATTGTCCATTTTCCAAGAACCAAGATAAGAAATTTAGAAGATAGGACAAAAGTTTCAATAATCTATTAGAGATTTCAAACTAACCAATTACTAGTTGTAAGATCATGAACCAAAACTGAAAAATAAGGAAAGAATCATGAGTGATCACTTGTCAAATTTGTTCTGGAGTTCTCTTCAATTTCGTCCATATTTGTAATATGAAAGATAATGCATGCCCTGAACCATTTTTCATCTTTACAGAGATAGAAGAAAAAGCGACCACACTCGTTGTCCGCGTTGTGATCTTTGAATATCCTGACGCATTTCAAAAAAAAAAAATATTTTGGTTTGAAGAAATCATAGTCATCATCATGTGTTGTCACATGCATCAAAAACAAATTAAAAACACGGATGTGATTTTTTTTTTAAACATTAGAAGGCTTTAGCCATGAAAATAAAACAGGAGGTTTTTTGATCTACAGTTAATTTTGTGTTCATATAAATTTCACTTGTAATAAATTGTATCTCAAAATAGTTAATTTGATGTCATGTGAAACTCACGTGCAGTCTAATTATAGTCCAAAAGTATCACTTCAAAATTAATTTTAAATTTAATATTATTTTGTGGTTAACTTTTTCACTTCCACTCTCACATTACTAACAAAATACCGGAAAACATAATATATTTTTCCACTTAAACTTTCACATTATAACCAAATACCAAAAATGAGAATCCCAATTTCCTATTACACTTTCACGTTTTTCATCCTCATTTCTCACTTACACCTTTAGTAGATACATAAAAAGTAGAGAAAAGAATCTTTTCTACATATTTAAATCTTTTATCGAGTATGTTAAAATCTAGAAGAGTTTTTTTGCATTTAAAGGAGTTCTCTCATGTGGGAGACAAACATCTAATTTCTTTGCCTAAGTACCTAAAGGCCCTTAACATACTTCAGATTTTGCAATAGAGATTTCAGTGACTTCAGGCTCTTTGATGCAAGCAAACAACCCATTAAAGTTTCTCAACATAATTGATCTCAAAGATAGTTGTGGTGTTATCCAATACCTCGTGTATGGTTTGGTGCGGAAGTGGAGAAAAGCGAAACTGGGAAAACTCATTTCCCACTTCTGGTGTTTGTTTGGAACCGAAAAAGAGAAATGAGAAAACCCCTTTTTCTTTTTCCCTTTCCCGTCGTTTACACCTCCCTTTTACATATCATTTTCCCAGTTGCATGGTGTTACAAGTAATTTTGTGATCATGTAAATCTCACTTGTAATAAGTTGTACCTCAAAATAATTAATTTTGTGGTCATGTAAATCTCACTTGCAGTCTAAATACAGTCCAAGAAAATAATATTATTTTGCGGTCAACTTTGTGATCAACTTTTTCATTTCCATTTTCACCTCCACTTTACTAATCAAACACTAGAAATTCAATCAAATAGAAAATTCCATCAAATAAAAAATATTATGCTGAGGAGTAATGTGAAATTGGATACTAGAAATTCAATATGATTTGCAAATTAAAAATCCTAGAATCAGTTGGTGATACCGATCGACACTGGTTGGTCAGATTTTTGATCAATTCAGAAAAATTCCCAAAAATGTAATGAAGTAGAAAATATGATTTTCAAGAATAATTGAAAACAAATTCTTGAAATTTAACTCCGTTTTGTGAATTAAAGATCATACAGTCAATTATCGGTATCTACCGATACTGAATTCAGAGATTTTTCAAAATAATTTAGAAAATTTTTAGAAAATTCTGAAAAATCTATAATATTAAAAAAAATAATATCTGAAACTGAAACCGGGTCAGTCTGAATAGCATGAAGATCAAATCAAACATGTACACCGTATCAAGTACTAATACTGTAACACGTATATCTAGGGTCAGGGGTTACAGAAGATTTTCTTTCTCTAGACATGCTCTTAACATACTCACATCAACTTTTTTTCCCTTGATTGTTACTTCCAAACTTCATTTACTTATGGTCACCTCTCTGCAAATTATTTCCTTAAGAAAAATTTCTTCTTTCTTTTATTTCTTAGCTTCTCCTACTCCTTGTTTGAAAAAATTCATTAGTCATCATCATCAAAGCCTCCATTTATAATTCATTAGTCATCATCATCAAAGCCCCTGAACTAATCACTAAAGCCTCTATTTATAATTCATTAGTCATCATCAAGCCAAAAAGACTTATTTACCTATCAATTAGATTAAAAATCTATTTTCTTTCCTTTTCTTTTTCTTCTTTTTCCTTCCTTTACTTTTTCTCCCTTTATTTCTATCTAAAATCCAAAACACCTAGTGCGAGATCCTTATTGAAAGTGGAATTCATATATTACATTTGCTCATTAGTGATAATGTATCATCAAAAGTTTCTAATGGGAGATTGGACCAAAGTTATGATTTTTTGTAGTATAAAGTTTAAATTTCCATTTCTTAAAAAAGTTATTGGAAAAAATTTCAAACTTTTTTGCAAACACATTAGAAATAATTGGTATTTTATTGTCCATTTTCCAAGAACCAAGATAAGAAATTTAGAAGATAGGACAAAAGTTTCAATAATCTATTAGAGATTTCAAACTAACCAATTACTAGTTGTAAGATCATGAACCAAAACTGAAAAATAAGGAAAGAATCATGAGTGATCACTTGTCAAATTTGTTCTGGAGTTCTCTTCAATTTCGTCCATATTTGTAATATGAAAGATAATGCATGCCCTGAACCATTTTTCATCTTTACAGAGATAGAAGAAAAAGCGACCACACTCGTTGTCCGCGTTGTGATCTTTGAATATCCTGACGCATTTCAAAAAAAAAAATATTTTGGTTTGAAGAAATCATAGTCATCAACATGTGTTGTCACATGCATCAAAAACAAATTAAAAACACGGATGTGAATTTTTTTTTTTAAACAGTAGAAGGCTTTAGCCATGAAAATAAAACAGGAGGTTTTTTGATCTACAGTTAATTTTGTGTTCATATAAATTTCACATGTAATAAATTGTATCTCAAAATAGTTAATTTGATGTCATGTGAATCTCACGTGCAGTCCAATTATAGTCCAAAAGTATCACTTCAAAATTAATTTTAAATTTAATATTATTTTGTGGTTAACTTTTTCACTTCCACTCTCACATTACTAACAAAATACCGGAAAACATAATATATTTTTCCACTTAAACTTTCACATTATAACCAAATACCAAAAATGAGAATCCCAATTTCCTATTACACTTCCACGTTTTTCATCCTCATTTCTCACTTACACCTTTAGTAGATACATAAAAAGTAGAGAAAAGAATCTTTTCTACATATTTAAATCTTTTATCGAGTATGTTAAAATCTAGAAGAGTTTTTTTGCATTTAAAGGAGTTCTCTCTTGTGGGAGACAAACATCTAATTTCTTTGCCTAAGTACCTAAAGGCCCTTAACATACTTCAGATTTTGCAATAGACATTTCAGTGACTTCAGGCTCTTTGATGCAAGCAAACAACCCATTAAAGTTTCTCAACATAATTGATCTCAAAGATAGTTGTGGTGTTATCCAATACCTCGTGTATGGTTTGGTGCGGAAGTGGAGAAAAGCGAAACTGGGAAAACTCATTTCCCACTTCTGGTGTTTGTTTGGAACCGAAAAAGAGAAATGAGAAAACCCCTTTTTCTTTTTCCCTTTCCCGTCGTTTACACCTCCCTTTTACATATCATTTTCCCAGTTGCATGGTGTTACAAGTAATTTTGTGATCATGTAAATCTCACTTGTAATAAGTTGTACCTCAAAATAATTAATTTTGTGGTCATGTAAATCTCACTTGCAGTCTAAATACAGTCCAAGAAAATAATATTATTTTGCGGTCAACTTTGTGATCAACTTTTTCATTTCCATTTTCACCTCCACTTTACTAATCAAACACTAGAAATTCAATCAAATAGAAAATTCCATCAAATAAAAAATATTATGCTGAGGAGTAATGTGAAATTGGATACTAGAAATTCAATATGATTTGCAAATTAAAAATCCTAGAATCAGTTGGTGATACCGATCGACACTGGTTGGTCAGATTTTTGATCAATTCAGAAAAATTCCCAAAAATGTAATGAAGTAGAAAATATGATTTTCAAGAATAATTGAAAACAGATTCTTGAAATTTAACTCCGTTTTGTGAATTAAAGATCATACAGTCAATTATCGGTATCTACCGATACTGAATTCAGAGATTTTTCAAAATAATTTAGAAAATTTTTAGAAAATTCTGAAAAATCTATAATATTAAAAAAAATAATATCTGAAACTGAAACCGGGTCAGTCTGAATAGCATGAAGATCAAATCAAACATGTACACCGTATCAAGTACTAATACTGTAACACGTATATCTAGGGTCAGGGGTTACAGAAGATTTTCTTTCTCTAGACATGCTCTTAACATACTCACATCAACTTTTTTTCCCCTTGATTGTTACTTCCAAACTTCATTTACTTATGGTCACCTCTCTGCAAATTATTTCCTTAAAAAAATTTCTTCTTTCTTTTATTTCTTAGCTTCTCCTACTCCTTGTTTGAAAAAATTCATTAGTCATCATCATCAAAGCCTCTATTTATAATTCATTAGTCATCATCATCAAAGCCCCTGAACTAATCACTAAAGCCTCTATTTATAATTCATTAGTCATCATCAAGCCAAAAAGACTTATTTACCTATCAATTAGATTAAAAATCTATTTTCTTTCCTTTTCTTTTTCTTCTTTTTCCTTCCTTTACTTTTTCTCCCATTATTTCTATCTAAAATCCAAAACACCTAGTGCGAGATCCTTATTGAAAGTGGAATTCATATATTACATTTGCTCATTAGTGATAATGTATCATCAAAAGTTTCTAATGGGAGATTGGACCAAAGTTATGATTTTTTGTAGTATAAAGTTTAAATTTCCATTTCTTAAAAAAGTTATTGGAAAAAATTTCAAACTTTTTTGCAAACACATTAGAAATAATTGGTATTTTATTGTCCATTTTCCAAGAACCAAGATAAGAAATTTAGAAGATAGGACAAAAGTTTCAATAATCTATTAGAGATTTCAAACTAACCAATTACTAGTTGTAAGATCATGAACCAAAACTGAAAAATAAGGAAAGAATCATGAGTGATCACTTGTCAAATTTGTTCAGGAGTTCTCTTCAATTTCGTCCATATTTGTAATATGAAAGATAATGCATGGAGGTACCCTGAACCATTTTTCATCTTTACAGAGATAGAAGAAAAAGCGACCACACTCGTTGTCCGCGTTGTGATCTTTGGATATCCTGACGCATTTCAAAAAAAAAAAAATTTGGCTTGAAGAAATCATAGTCAGCATCATGTGTTGTCACATGCATCAAAAACAAATTAAAAACACGGATGTGAATTTTTTTTTTTTAAACATTAGAAGGCTTTAGCCATGAAAATAAAACAGGAGGTTTTTTGATCTACAGTTAATTTTGTGTTCATATAAATTTCACATGTAATAAATTGTATCTCAAAATAGTTAATTTGATGTCATGTGAATCTCACGTGCAGTCCAATTATAGTCCAAAAGTATCACTTCAAAATTAATTTTAAATTTAATATTATTTTGTGGTTAACTTTTTCACTTCCACTCTCACATTACTAACAAAATACCGGAAAACATAATATATTTTTCCACTTAAACTTTCACATTATAACCAAATACCAAAAATGAGAATCCCAATTTCCTATTACACTTCCACGTTTTTCATCCTCATTTCTCACTTACACCTTTAGTAGATACATAAAAGTAGAGAAAAGAATCTTTTCTACATATTTAAATCTTTTATCGAGTATGTTAAAATCTAGAAGAGTTTTTTTGCATTTAAAGGAGTTCTCTCATGTGGGAGACAAACATCTAATTTCTTTGCCTAAGTACCTAAAGGCCCTTAACATACTTCAGATTTTGCAATAGAGATTTCAGTGACTTCAGGCTCTTTGATGCAAGCAAACAACCCATTAAAGTTTCTCAACATAATTGATCTCAAAGATAGTTGTGGTGTTATCCAATACCTCGTGTATGGTTTGGTGCGGAAGTGGAGAAAAGCGAAACTGGGAAAACTCATTTCCCACTTCTGGTGTTTGTTTGGAACCGAAAAAGAGAAATGAGAAAACCCCTTTTTCTTTTTCCCTTTCCCGTCGTTTACACCTCCTTTTACATATCATTTTCCCAGTTGCATGGTGTTACAAGTAATTTTGTGATCATGTAAATCTCACTTGTAATAAGTTGTACCTCAAAATAATTAATTTTGTGGTCATGTAAATCTCACTTGCAGTCTAAATACAGTCCAAGAAATAATATTATTTTGCGGTCAACTTTGTGATCAACTTTTTCATTTCCATTTTCACCTCCACTTTACTAATCAAACACTAGAAATTCAATCAAATAGAAAATTCCATCAAATAAAAAATATTATGCTGAGGAGTAATGTGAAATTGGATACTAGAAATTCAATATGATTTGCAAATTAAAAATCCTAGAATCAGTTGGTGATACCGATCGACACTGGTTGGTCAGATTTTTGATCAATTCAGAAAAATTCCCAAAAATGTAATGAAGTAGAAAATATGATTTTCAAGAATAATTGAAAACAGATTCTTGAAATTTAACTCCGTTTTGTGAATTAAAGATCATACAGTCAATTATCGGTATCTACCGATACTGAATTCAGAGATTTTTCAAAATAATTTAGAAAATTTTTAGAAAATTCTGAAAAATCTATAATATTAAAAAAAATAATATCTGAAACTGAAACCGGGTCAGTCTGAATAGCATGAAGATCAAATCAAACATGTACACCGTATCAAGTACTAATACTGTAACACGTATATCTAGGGTCAGGGGTTACAGAAGATTTTCTTTCTCTAGACATGCTCTTAACATACTCACATCAACTTTTTTTCCCCTTGATTGTTACTTCCAAACTTCATTTACTTATGGTCACCTCTCTGCAAATTATTTCCTTAAGAAAAATTTCTTCTTTCTTTTATTTCTTAGCTTCTCCTACTCCTTGTTTGAAAAAATTCATTAGTCATCATCATCAAAGCCTCTATTTATAATTCATTAGTCATCATCATCAAAGCCCCTGAACTAATCACTAAAGCCTCTATTTATAATTCATTAGTCATCATCAAGCCAAAAAGACTTATTTACCTATCAATTAGATTAAAAATCTATTTTCTTTCCTTTTCTTTTTCTTCTTTTTCCTTCCTTTACTTTTTCTCCCTTTATTTCTATCTAAAATCCAAAACACCTAGTGCGAGATCCTTATTGAAAGTGGAATTCATATATTACATTTGCTCATTAGTGATAATGTATCATCAAAAGTTTCTAATGGGAGATTGGACCAAAGTTATGATTTTTTGTAGTATAAAGTTTAAATTTCCATTTCTTAAAAAAGTTATTGGAAAAAATTTCAAACTTTTTTGCAAACACATTAGAAATAATTGGTATTTTATTGTCCATTTTCCAAGAACCAAGATAAGAAATTTAGAAGATAGGACAAAAGTTTTAATAATCTATTAGAGATTTCAAACTAACCAATTACTAGTTGTAAGATCATGAACCAAAACTGAAAAATAAGGAAAGAATCATGAGTGATCACTTGTCAAATTTGTTCTGGAGTTCTCTTCAATTTCGTCCATATTTGTAATATGAAAGATAATGCATGCCCTGAACCATTTTTCATCTTTACAGAGATAGAAGAAAAAGCGACCACACTCGTTGTCCGCGTTGTGATCTTTGAATATCCTGACGCATTTCAAAAAAAAAATATTTTGGTTTGAAGAAATCATAGTCAGCATCATGTGTTGTCACATGCATCAAAAACAAATTAAAAACACGGATGTGAATTTTTTTTTTAAACATTAGAAGGCTTTAGCCATGAAAATAAAACAGGAGGTTTTTTGATCTACAGTTAATTTTGTGTTCATATAAATTTCACTTGTAATAAATTGTATCTCAAAATAGTTAATTTGATGTCATGTGAATCTCACGTGCAGTCCAATTATAGTCCAAAAGTATCACTTCAAAATTAATTTTAAATTTAATATTATTTTGTGGTTAACTTTTTCACTTCCACTCACATTACTAACAAAATACCGGAAAACATAATATATTTTTCCACTTAAACTTTCACATTATAACCAAATACCAAAATGAGAATCCCAATTTCCTATTACACTTCCACGTTTTTCATCCTCATTTCTCACTTACACCTTTAGTAGATACATAAATAGTAGAGAAAAGAATCTTTTCTACATATTTAAATCTTTTATCGAGTATGTTAAAATCTAGAAGAGTTTTTTTGCATTTAAAGGAGTTCTCTCATGTGGGAGACAAACATCTAATTTCTTTGCCTAAGTACCTAAAGGCCCTTAACATACTTCAGATTTTGCAATAGAGATTTCAGTGACTTCAGGCTCTTTGATGCAAGAAAACAACCCATTAAAGTTTCTCAACATAATTGATCTCAAAGATAGTTGTGGTGTTATCCAATACCTCGTGTATGGTTTGGTGCGGAAGTGGAGAAAAGCGAAACTGGGAAAACTCATTTCCCACTTCTGGTGTTTGTTTGGAACCGAAAAAGAGAAATGAGAAAACCCCTTTTTCTTTTTCCCTTTCCCGTCGTTTACACCTCCCTTTTACATATCATTTTCCCAGTTGCATGGTGTTACAAGTAATTTTGTGATCATGTAAATCTCACTTATAATAAGTTGTACCTCAAAATAATTAATTTTGTGGTCATGTAAATCTCACTTGCAGTCTAAATACAGTCCAAGAAAATAATATTATTTTGCGGTCAACTTTGTGATCAACTTTTTCATTTCCATTTTCACCTCCACTTTACTAATCAAACACTAGAAATTCAATCAAATAGAAAATTCCATCAAATAAAAAATATTATGCTGAGGTGTAATGTGAAATTGGATACTAGAAATTCAATATGATTTGCAAATTAAAAATCCTAGAATCAGTTGGTGATACCGATCGACACTGGTTGGTCAGATTTTTGATCAATTCAGAAAAATTCCCAAAAATGTAATGAAGTAGAAAATATGATTTTCAAGAATAATTGAAAACAGATTCTTGAAATTTAACTCCGTTTTGTGAATTAAAGATCATACAGTCAATTATCGGTATCTACCGATACTGAATTCAGAGATTTTTCAAAATAATTTAGAAAATTTTTAGAAAATTCTGAAAAATCTAAAATATTAAAAAAATAATATCTGAAACTGAAACCGGGTCGGTCTGAATAGCATGAAGATCAAATCAAACATGTACACCGTATCAAGTACTAATACTGTAACACGTATATCTAGGGTCAGGGGTTACAGAAGATTTTCTTTCTCTAGACATGCTCTTAACATACTCACATCAACTTTTTTTCCCCTTGATTGTTACTTCCAAACTTCATTTACTTATGGTCACCTCTCTGCAAATTATTTCCTTAAAAAAAATTTCTTCTTTCTTTTATTTCTTAGCTTCTCCTACTCCTTGTTTGAAAAAATTCATTAGTCATCATCATCAAAGCCTCTATTTATAATTCATTAGTCATCATCATCAAAGCCCCTGAACTAATCACTAAAGCCTCTATTTATAATTCATTAGTCATCATCAAGCCAAAAAGACTTATTTACCTATCAATTAGATTAAAAATCTATTTTCTTTCCTTTTCTTTTTCTTCTTTTTCCTTCCTTTACTTTTTCTCCCATTATTTCTATCTAAAATCCAAAACACCTAGTGCGAGATCCTTATTGAAAGTGGAATTCATATATTACATTTGCTCATTAGTGATAATGTATCATCAAAAGTTTCTAATGGGAGATTGGACCAAAGTTATGATTTTTTGTAGTATAAAGTTTAAATTTCCATTTCTTAAAAAAGTTATTGGAAAAAATTTCAAACTTTTTTGCAAACACATTAGAAATAATTGGTATTTTATTGTCCATTTTCCAAGAACCAAGATAAGAAATTTAGAAGATAGGACAAAAGTTTCAATAATCTATTAGAGATTTCAAACTAACCAATTACTAGTTGTAAGATCATGAACCAAAACTGAAAAATAAGGAAAGAATCATGAGTGATCACTTGTCAAATTTGTTCAGGAGTTCTCTTCAATTTCGTCCATATTTGTAATATGAAAGATAATGCATGGAGGTACCCTGAACCATTTTTCATCTTTACAGAGATAGAAGAAAAAGCGACCACACTCGTTGTCCGCGTTGTGATCTTTGGATATCCTGACGCATTTCAAAAAAAAAAAAATTTGGTTTGAAGAAATCATAGTCAGCATCATGTGTTGTCACATGCATCAAAAACAAATTAAAAACACGGATGTGAATTTTTTTTTTTAAACATTAGAAGGCTTTAGCCATGAAAATAAAACAGGAGGTTTTTTGATCTAGTGATTAGTTCAGAGTGGGATTGTAAAAATTA
Source organism: Agave tequilana (assembly GCA_038442645.1). Classification (NCBI taxonomy): domain Eukaryota; kingdom Viridiplantae; phylum Streptophyta; class Magnoliopsida; order Asparagales; family Asparagaceae; genus Agave; species Agave tequilana. Next base: position 54,215 of record JAVJIF010000479.1, read on the forward strand.
AGCCTAAAGTTGCATAAACATCATAATTAAACTTAGCTTGTTTTGAACAATCATCTTCTTATTGGGGCTGTTTGGATGCATAGGGAAGTGAGGAAGTAAGGAAGTGGGAGGGCTCATTTCTCACTTTCATTGTCCATCCAAACACCGAAAAAGGGAAAAGAAAAAAAGAAAATGAGAAAACCCTTTTTCTTTTTCTTTTTCTTTAAAGACCTGTTTGGCTAGGGGTGGAAGTGAGGAAGTGAAGAAGCAGTGATAGTTCCCGTTGGAACTTGAGAATTGATTAGTAAGTTTTCCGGTGTTTGAATGTTACTGGGAAGTGTAATTTGAAAAATATTATGTCTTTTCTAGTGTTTGGATGGTAATGTGGAAGTGAAAGTGAAAAAGTTGACCACAAAGTTGGCCGCAAAATAATGTTAAAATAAAATTTAATTAAGAAAAATAAAAATTAGACTGCAATTAGAACGCAAGTGAAATTTACATGATCACAAAATTAACTGTTTTGAGCTACATCTTATTACAAATGAGATTTACATGACCACAAAATTAACTGTAGCACCCAGGAATTGAGAAAATGGTTGTGTAAAAAGAAAAAGAGAAAAGAAAAAAGGGTTTTCTCATTTTCTTTTTCCGGTGTTTGGATAGATAAGGAAGTGAGAAATGACAGTTCCCTATTTTCTTACTTCCGCCTATTTCCTTTAATCCAAACAATCCCTTACATCTCTCTTTTACACAACCATTTCCTCACTTTCAAGGTGTAACAGTTAATTTTGTGTTATGTAAATCTCATTTGTAATAAGTTGCACCTCAAAATAGTTAATTTTGTGTTCATGTGAATCTCACTTGCATTCTAATTACAGTCTAATTTTTTTATAATTAATTTTTATTTTAATATTATTTTGCGATCAACTTTGTGATCAACTTTTCCAATTCCACTTCCACATTACCATCCAAACGCCAGAAAAAACATAACATTTTCCGCACCACAATTCCCAACAACATTCAAACACCGAAAAACTTACAAACCAATTCTCAAGTTCCAACGGGAACTATTACTACTTTCTCACTTCCACTCCTAATTAAGGGTCTGTTTGGTTGTCGTAACTGGCCGTAATTCGTAGTTGTAATTGGTAAAGTCTTTTACAATTGTAAATGAGTTACATGTATGTAAATTTTACGGTATTTGGTTGTTAATATAAAATTGTAAAGTGGAAAAGTGTATTGTACTTTACGGTGTTTGGTTGTCGTAATGTATAAGTCGTAAGTGAAAAAGTTGACCACAAAATTAACTATTTGGTGATTTTAAAAGTTTTAATACTGCAAATAAATATTAAAAAAGTTAAATATTAAAAAATTTTAATATTAATATAAAAAAATATTACAAATTTGTATGACCACAAAATTAACTGTAACTGAGCTGTAAGTGAGTGGTAACTGGGTTGCAAGTGAGTGTTAGTTGAGTTACGTAAGTCTTTTACGAATTACAGTCCAAACAAACGTCGTAGCTGTAACTGGGTAGTAAGTCATTTACGAATTACGAAATTTTACGCGAAACAAACGACCCCTAGATAGCTCAGCGTGTTTGGTTATAGGGAAGTGGAAAAACTCAGTTCCACTTTCCTTGTTTGTTTTGAATTGAAAATGAAAAATGAGAAAACTTTTTTTCCTTTTTTCTTCTCTCTTTTACCTCTTCCTTTTACACTATAATTTTTTCACTTTCAGAATGCTACAGTTAATTTTGTGGTCATGTAAATTTTACTTATAATAAATTGTATTTTAAAATAGTTAATTCGATGTCATGTGAATCTCACGTGCAGTCCAATTATAGTCCTAAAATATCACTTCAAGATTAATTTTTAATTTAATATTATTTTGGGGTCAACTTTGTGGTCAACTTTTTCACTTCCACTCTCACATTACTAACAAAATATCGGAAAACATAATATATTTTTCCACTTACATTTTCACATTACAACCAAACATCGAAAATGAGAATTGCATAAATCCCAATTTTCTATTAAACTTTCACGTTTTTCATCCTCATTTCCCACTTACCCCTTCAGTAGATACATAAAAAGTAGAGAAGAGAATCTTTTCTACATATTTAAATCTTTTATGGAGTACGTTAAAATCTAGAACTCAGTTATTTTGCATTTAAAGGAGTTCTCTCATGTGGGAGACAAACATCTAAATTCTTTGCCTAAGTGCCTAAAGGCCCTTAACATACTTCAGATTTTGCAATAGAGATTACAGTGACTTCAGGCTCTTTGGTGCAAGCAAACAACCCATTAAAGTTTCTCAACATAATTGGTCTCAAAGATAGTTGCGGTGTTATCCAATACCTCGCGTATGGTTTGGTGCGGAAGTGGAGAAAAACGAAACTAGAAAAACTCATTTCCCACTTCCGGTGTTTGTTTGGAATCGGAAAAGAGAAATGAGAAAACCCCTTTTTCTTTTTCTCTTTCCCGTTTACACCTCCCTTTTGCACTATCATTTTCCCAGTTGCGTGGTGTTACAATTAATTTTGTTATCATGTAAATCTCACTTATAATAAGTTGTAACTCAAAATAATTAATTTTGTGGTCATGTAAATCTCACTTGTAGTCTAAATGCATTTCAAGAATAAAATAATATTTATTTTAATATTATTTTGCGGTCAACTTTGTGATCAACTTTTTCACTTCCACTTCCACTTTACTAATCAAACACTGGAAATTCAATCAAATAGAAAATTTCATCAAATAAAAAATATTATGCTGATGAGTAATGTAAAATCAGATTCTAGAAATTCAATTTGGTTTGCAAATTAAAAATCCTGAAATCAGTTGGTGATACCGATCGACACTGAATCGGTCAGATTTTTGACTAATTCAAAAAAATTCTCAAAAATGTAATGAAGTAGAAAATATAATTTTGAAGAATAACTTGAAAACAGATTCTTGAAATTTAACTCTGTTTGTGAATTAAAAATCATAGAGTCAATTATCGGTATCTATCGATACCGAATTCGGAGATTTTCTAAAATAATTCAGAAAATTTTTAGAAAATTCTGAAATATCTAAAATATTAAAAAATAATATCTGAAATTGAAACCGAGTCAGTCTGACTAGCATGAAGGTCAAATCAAATATGTACACCGTATCAAGTACTGATACTGTGACATGTATATCTAAAGTCGGGGGTTAAAGAGGTTACATAAGATTTTCTTTCTCTAGACATGTTCTTAACATACATCAACTTTTTTGTTCTTGATTGTTACTTCCAAACTTCATTTACTTATGGTCACTTCTCTGCAAATTATTTCCTTAAGAAAAATTTCTTCTTTCATTTATTTCTTAGCTTCTCCTACTCCCTTCTTGTTTGAAAAAATCACTCTAAAAAGGAAAGCTTTGCTCCACCTATTGAGGAGGACCTTGTTTGTTCTCGTTTACCTCCAAAGAAACTATACTAGTATACCGTCGTTGTCGGTGGGAAACCGATCGATCGGTCGGAAGGAGGAGGAAAAAAGAGGGGAGAGCTAAAAGAGGAAGAAGAAGGAGACGGGGTCAACACTGCTCTCTCTCTTTCTCTTGCGGATGAAGACAGACAGACGGACGGACGAAAAAAGTTTCTATATGAGTCACGGGAAAAAACCTCCCTCCGGGTCAGTTTTCATAAGTGTATGAAAAGTCCAAGCTTATAATTTTTTTGCTTAATTTCAAAACCCCCCTGAACTAATCACTAAAGCTAGAAAACCTCCCTCTATTTATAATTCATTAGTCATCACCAAGCCAAATAGACTTATTTACCTATTAATTAGACTATTAATTAGACTAGAAATCTACTTTCTTTCCTTTTCTTTTTCTTCTTCCTTCTTCCTTTTCTTTTTCTCCCTTTATTTCTATCTAAAATCCAAAACACCCAGTGCGAGATCCTTACATTGAAAGTGGAATTCATATATTACATTTGCTCATTAGTGATAATGTATCATCAAAAGTTTCTAATGGGAGATTGTAACAAAGTTACGACTTTTTGTAGTATAAAGTTTAAATTTCCATTTCTTAAAAAAGTTATTGGAAAAAAGTTCAAACTTTTTTGAAAACACATTAGAAATAATTGGTATTTTATGGCCATTTTCCAAGAACCAAGATAAGAAATTTAGAAGATAGGACAAAAGTTTCAATAATCTATTAGGGATTTCAAACTAATCAATTACTAGTTGTAAGATCATAACCAAAATTGAAAAACAAGGAAAGAATCCTGAGTCATCTCTTATCAAATTTGTTCTAGAATTTTCTTCAATTTCGTCCATATTTGTAACATGAAAATACCCTAAACCATTTCTCATCTCTACAGAGACAGAAGAAAGAGAGGTCACACTCGTTATCCGCGTTGTGAACCCTGGATACCCTGATGCATTAAAAAAAATTGATTTGAAGAAAATGTAGTCAGCATCATGTGATATCACATGCACAAAAAACAAATGAAAAACATTAACGATAAAAAAAATAAAAAAATCAGAGGGCATTAGCCAAAAAATAAAATAGAGGAGGTTTTTTGATCTAGTGATTAGATTTGTAAAAATTAAGCATAAAGTTGCATGAAACAACATAATTAAACTTCTTAGCTTGTTTTGAACAATCTTCTTCTTATCTTCAAATTGGTTTTGTGACATCTATTTAATTAATAATTCCATTAGTTTTATCAAAAAAGAATCTTCCATAGATATTCCAGTTTAGAAATTACCTCTGAGAAACCTTGAAATTCTTATTTTATGACGTCAGGAGCATCAATCCGAAGCGGCCATAATTTTAGGAGAAGGTTTTTCCTAGCCTTTGTTGAATAAAGAAAAGGTCTGGTTCCGGTTTCTTATTTTTAAGAACAGGACGGTTCCTGCTCTGAGCCAGATTATTTATTTATTTTTTTGGCCCTTTGGGCGGCTCGTTACTTCTTAGCAACAATGGACCTAGGAACCGGAACTAAAACCAGAACCGCAACCGCCCCCCGCCCCCGGTCTGGTTCTGGTTCCTCATTTGAAGGAACTGGGGACGTTTCGGAACCGGGGTCAGGTCTACTTAATTGAGCACCTTCGGGATAATATTGGCAATTCTATTTCATTAATTTCACAAGAAGGTAAAGTTCCACGCTTTCGTTAATTATCGTAACAAAACAAGTTAGAAATAAGCAAGAGGAGATATTTTATTATTCACATACATTATTAGCAATGGAGAAATAAAAGACTCAAAAAGTGTTAGATATAACAAAGCAACTCTCAGTTTTCTAGCATTATGAAATGCTTAATGATGCAAAAGAATTTTGCTAGAGAGAAGTTTCTTGTTTAACCTAAATCTTCAGTAGCTCTTGGCATGATCTTTCCCATTTGTTCTCATATTGGGACAGTTTGTTTGCTCAAAAGGAATCACAAGTCTCCAAAGTGATTCATTTTCAGCCTCTTCATATGTTTGTTTTACTTGGAGAAGGGATTAGTAGGGTTTAAAGTGAGTTTAGAGTTTCTCAGCATCATTGGTTAGTAACAAAAACAAAAAAAATTTGAAAGAAAACTTGCCCAAAAAACATAACAACATCAAGGGGCTTAAAGAGGGCAAATATTTTGACAATATGTCTAATGTGAGAAGAGCCAAAAGGGACATAAAAGTTTTAGATTGAGAATCAACTAATTTATTTATTTATTTATTTATTTTGAGAGGAGAGAATCATCTGCTCGAATAGCCAAAACCGTACTCTACCTCTTATGTGGATAGGATGTAAGAGAGGGTTCAAAGACTTTAATTGGATTCAAGTCAAATTCGGATCAAGAATATTCGACCCAGTTGGATGCATGTCAAACTCGGATCTAGAATATTAAACCTGAATTGGATTGATGTATGTACAGAGTAAAGAAAGATCAAAATTTGAAATTGAATCCAAAATAATTTATTAGAGTTCAAATTAGATTCAAATCCAATTGTATATCTTAGATTCAAATTCAGGTAAAACATTCTCTTAGGGCTGTTTGTTTGGACGTAAAAGCCGTAAAAGATCGCAATTCGTAAATGACTTACAACTCAATTACAACTACAGTGTTTGTTTGGATCATAATTCGTAAAAGACTCACGCAACCCAACTACCACTCACTTGCAACTCAATTATCACTCACTTACAGCCCACTTATAGTTAATTTTGTGATCATGCAAATTTGTATTATTTTTTTATGTTAATATTATTTTTTTAATATTTAACATTTTTGTATTTATTTGCAATATTAAAATTTTTTAAATCACTAAATAGTTAATTTTGTAGTCAACTTTTTCACTTTACGACTTACACATTACGACAACAACCAAACAACGTAAAACACAATACACTTTCTCACTTATAACTTTATATTACCAATCAAACATCGTAAAACTTACATGCATGTAACTCATTTACAGCTGTAAAAGAATTTACCAATTACGACTTACGAATTACGGCCAATTACGACAACCTAACATACCCTATGTTGGACTTAAATCAGGGTGCGGAATGGAATCTGTTAATCTAATGACTGAAATTAATTTGGCTATATCTCAGTGTTTCGATGGCTGATTTTGGAGATCTTGGAGTCTATTCCAAGGTTTCTGGGCATTCTGAACGTAGTGGTGGAAGTGAATTTTGTAGATTTTGCTGTTTGGATTTGGCTTTCCTTTAGTTCGATGTAGCTCTATATTTGCAACTTGTGTAAATAAGAAGAAGATTTATCTGGATCCTTTTTGATTTTTGGCAACCCAATGGATAATTTGCATTTAGCATCTGTCGTGTAGTGGAGATCATTTGAGGTCCCAAGGAAGGATCCTTTAGTTTGCTTGAGATCCAATGATGATCATTTTAGATTCCAAAAGAGAATTATTTCAGGTTCCAAAGGAGGATCTTTGAGTTTGTTTCAGATCAAAGATCGATTGAGCTCATTTTAGATCCCAAGAAGGAATCATTTGGGATCTCGAGGGAAGATCATTTGAGTCGTTTTAGATTTCAGGAGAAGATCATTTGATTTTGTTTCAGATCCTAAGGAAGGATCGTTTGAGCCTGTTTGAGATCCCAAGAGAGAATCGTTTTAGTTCGTATGAAGTCCCCAGCGAGGATCCTCTGAGTTCATTTCAGATCCCAAGGGAGAATCGTTTGAGTTTGTTTCGATTGGTTGTCTTCAGTTTGATGACATCAACATCAGCAATTCAAATCTACATCAACAATTGGTATTTAGGCATCAACATTTCAGTTGTTCAACATCAACATTAGCTTTTCAGTAGATTCAGTATCTGTTTTTGTTTAATTTTTGGTTGCACAAACTCTGGATGTCAGGCCATCTTAACTTGAGGGGGAATGTTAGATATATCAAGTACTAGCTATTTAGTCGGAGAGTCATAATAGTACTTGAAATCTCATACAGTTTTATCAGTATTATGAATCATAATTTGAATAAGATTTGGTCTTGTATGGGTTCAGCCTTTTTCGCAGTTTAAGATCCTTTCACTCCTCTCAGGAAGTGAATCTGAACAGGAAGAACCTATCATTCATAATGGGGAACAGTCGAATTCTGTACCAAAATTCCACAGGCCAGTAAGTCTCTTGGAGACGATATCGAGACCTAGAGATGGCTAACAAATTTTTCAACAAAGGGAAAGTTGCCAGTGCTTAATTCCCTCACCCGAACAATCTTAGGCAACAGCGATAGACAGAGCGAGCAGTTTCAAGTAGTCACATATTATTCTCAGTAAGGGTGCAGGTTATCGGAGTCGCAAAATGGCGGCGAGCAGATCCATGAGCGGCCGCGGTGGTGGTGGTGGTGGTGGTGGTTTTCTGTCGTGTGGATAGAGCACAAGAAGAAACATATGCTGTTTCCTTGATATGCCAGTTAAAACCTATTCCAGGCACACAAATAATGGCATATCATCAGTGCAGCATTCATTTTACAGCATATTGCAACTATAGACCTGCTTGGTGCATATAATGTGTGTTGCATTACCTATAGGCTTGCAGTTTTAACTGGTCGGGACTCTTGCTGCTTTAAACTATCTGCTACATGGGCAATGACACCGGCACCAGCATTGTGAAGCCATTCGTTTTTCACCTGAAATACAAACGCTGCTCTTGTCAACGAAACAAGCAAACGATATGAGAGACACGATCAGTTCTGACATGTTGAACCATACATGGATGTTGTTATGAGCGAAGAAGGGCCAGAATGCGGTGTGAAAACTGACGTCAACTTTCTTCCATCCTACTCTTTGTAACCCACGTATCATTTCCTCTGTTTTCACCTTGAAACTGTCATTTAGTGCACTGATTGCAAGAATAATAGACAAATAAGATTTAACACCAATCCCCATTACTTGCCTTCCATGATATCGTGATACTCTGCCTCGTCCTGGGTGTTTGATGCCGCTTGTGCAGCCTCCTTTGCTTTAGCAGCTTCTGGAGGAAAATGAGGGCCTTCTGAGGGTACAGGGGGACAGTACTGCATATTTACAATATGCTTGTAACCATCCAATGACCGCTGCGGGGGCTGAAAATCGGAAATAGAAAGATCAAGGAAAGTTAAGTATAACATTATCACCCGTCAATCTGTAAATTATAAGCACAATTATTCGGGGCCAAAAACACAATAACCCTGAGCTGCAGGGTCATCTATCACACATGCATTTGTGTTTCAATGTCATACTCAAATTGTTATATATCTGATGATAAATTTCAGAATCATTTCCATGTATCCTTGAGCAGCTAATTCATTATGCATTCTTCTAGGACTCGTGTATTTGTTCCCTACACGTTCTAAGGGAATGCTTTTTTCACAAAAGAGAGATGCTAATTGTACTACTGATATTAAACTAGATTATATTACCACTGGACTGACAAGTGAGTCCCGCTGACATTTCATGGAGGTGGGACCCACATGTCACTCTGTAGTAGTATAATGTAACACGAGATTAGTAGTATAGTAAGAATTTTTCTTCACTAAATTGATTTTCTACTTGCTTCTTAGTCAATCCTGACATGGGTAAGAAATAATTTATAGTTTCCATTGTAGTAGTAGTAAAGCATGTTGTGGAACAAAGGAAAAATACATATGAGTGAATTTGGATAATTTACAGACTATATGAACATCAAGCATACAGTTATATACAATATTGAAGAGTTAGATTTGAATAGAGTTACTTAAAGGGGGAAAAAAAACCACAACCCAATTAAATGCTCCTAAATAGAAGAACTAACTCAGCTCATGATCTTCAAGGTGATAAACATACTAAAATGTGAACTGGAACATCGAAAAATTGCTATCAGATAATATATACGTCCTAATATATTAAAGCACTAATTTAGCAGGCATTGTTACTGACTATAGCACATGTAATATCCTTGGGGCAATGTTGGATTCACACACAACCTAACAACTCCAACATCGCAATCTTAAGGAAATCCTGGTCCCAAAAACCAAGACCCTTTTCGTCCTAACCTATAATCCCATTCTTTAAATCATCCAACTCAAACTTGGCTAGAAAAAGATCAGGTAAGTTAATGCTTTCTTTAATGACACGTGGGCTAAAAACCGGATAACAATATATATGTCAGGTTGTAGAAACTTAGTGATGTAATACAACATCAGACTCACCTTCAATCAAAGAAAAGGAAAAAATTAGAGTTTTGAAAAGAAGAAATAAAATAAGGAATTAAGATTTGAGGAAAAAACGAGATAACTTTGGACTTCGCACCCCTCACGCGGGCTTTGGACTTCGCACTCCTTAAACCACGGGCTTCACACCCCAAAACTCAAGAGAATTTAACTGAATTTTTTTTTACTTCATCATAGTCTCTTTTATTTATTGACTTGAGCCTCTTTAAATAGGCTTTTACAAGGCGAAATTCTCCATCACAACCGATGTAGGAATAAAAGCAAAACAGACAAAACACAATAACTCAAAATAAGTTAAGGCATGAAAACAACTGACAACTGGCATGATGTCCTCATCATTTTCACCGTGGTGGAAAAAACTCAGACCCTGTTGAGTGAGGACTCCCCTCACGAAGCATCTCAGTCAGGCCAAGGCAATGGCCGTGAAAGCAACACTGGTACATCACGTCGAAACCATGGTGGTGGAGGTGGCGCTGGTCTTCTTGACGGGTCGACTTTAGAAGATGGCCGATCGATCAAGGTACATATAGTAAACGGAGGCGCATCATTCCTGCTGAAGATGGAGCTGAAACTAGGGGGCCTAACAGGGCAAGCAACTCGTAAGCAATGAAGCACTTCTCTTTAGAATCCTATCAAAATCTGTACGCCAAGTGTCAACTTCTTCACGGCCTCAAGGTGACTCGAAACCGTCGCTTTACTATCAACTGTAAATTCCTGCAATATATTATATGGGTATGTAGCAAATCTGTTAATTGCAAATTGCAATCAACCTAGTGATATCATCAATATGTGCAACAGACAAATGCAATGCAGTAGGCACTCTAGACATAACTTTTAACGATGAGAGAATGAGGTTTATGTGATGCCTAAGACACACATCCAACAATGGAGGTACAATGGACTCAGACACAAACTCCAAACAAGCAAAAAAAGAAGCACTAGAAACTATTTGTTGAACTTGGCAAGAAACTTAGGTGACTCACTAGAATATGACTCAGTAGGAACAACCATAAAACTATATTTAGCACAAGGGCACTCGAATGGATTACAAGGCTTTGTGGGCGTATTAGGCTCAACTACCTCATCCACGTCATCACTGGTACTATTAGAAGGCATGTGGATTTCATCACTAATCGGTGTGTCGGAACCAACTATTATGTTTTGAATTATACTAGCATTCTTAGAAGAAACGTGGACATGCTCAACAACCTTTGAGTCGTCAACATTATCAGTAGACATAGCTTTAATATGTTGACTCTCTGAGGGGCACTGACATCATAATATCCATATCCCACACACTTAGAACACTGAACCTTGATATTGACTAACGTTTTGAAAGTTACGTCTATCTCTAATGCAACATCAAAAGCCTCTTCAACAATGTCTAAATCATAAGAGACAATAACCACATCACGCTTTATTTTAGGTCGTAAACCCCAAATAAACCTAGTTATAGTTTCAGAATGGTGCTCTTTCACTTCATTACGATGGGTTAAGTTCTCAAATAAGATAATATAATCCTGAACGAACATGTGACCATGATAGAATTTGTATAACTAGTCTACGAGGTGGTCCTTACAATGTTGACTAGTCATTATAGTTCAAATGCAAAATCCGACAATCAAGCAGATGCAGTGGAGAATCCTAAACTCAAGCAAACTAAATACATGCACTAAATATTAATATCCTAGAGTTCAAGTTCTAAATGCAAAGAAAATGCACTTCTAAAATGATAAAACGAAACATATACTGATGCAACTACTAGATAGAAGCAAATAACATTTCAGCCAACAAATTATCGCAATCCAAATAGTAGTTGTAAGTAATTTAACAGTTAATAATTCCGCTTAAGTTAGGTTATCACCTGAGGGGTGAGTCGTTCACGCCCAAATGCGAAAATCCTCTAAGATTCCTTGGAGAAGTACCCACACCGTAGAGAAGAAATCACCGACAAAGTCCTGTAATAGCAGTAGTATGAAATGGAAGAAAACTGCCTCAAACTGGGCTCAAATCGGGCTGGAGATGTGGCCAGAAATGCTGATTTTCTGCTGCTGAGACAGTACTGGTACCAGATAAGGGCTCGTGAAGGTCAGGTCTGCTGGTCAAGTGCTTGAAATCTTTGTTAGCTCCAGGGCTAAATCACGAAACCAACGCTTTGAACAGAACTCAAAACGGACTCTGAATGGGGGAGAAACAGACTCTGGATCGAAACTGTACAGTGCTGCAGGAACAGTAGGGAGCTGCTGACGTCAACAGTGGAGTGACTGATGTCAGCAGGCTCTGGGAAGTCGGCTCGGCTCGAGTCGGTGGCTCGAAGTCGGCTCGCTCGAGCCGATGACGCCAGCAGCTCCTAGGAACAGGGTTTTTTCTTCTTTTTTCTCTCTTTTTTCCCCCTTTTTTGTTTTTTTTAATCTTTTCTGCTTGTCTGTTTTTCTGTTTTCTCTTTTTTTGGGAAATAGATATAGAGATTTAGATCTAGGGATTCGGATCTAGGTTTTTTTGGAGAGGGGGAAGAAATTTGAAGGAGATTGGGACTATAGCTCTAATACCAAATTGATATAATACAGGATCACAATCACCTTCAATCAAAAAAAGGAAAAAACTAGAGTTTTAAAAGAAAAATAAAATAATGAATTAGAGTTTGAGAAAAAATCAGATAACTTTGAGCTTCGCACCACTTACGCGGACTTCACACTCCTTATACCATGGGTTTCACACCCAAAACTCAAGAGCACACTCAAGAGAATTTAACTGATTTTTTTTTTTAAATTCATCATAGTCTCCTTTATTCATTGAGATGAGCCTTTTTAAATAGGCTTCTACAAGGTGAACTTCCATCACAACCGATGTGAGACTAAAAGCAAAACAGACAAAAACAATAACTCAAAATAAATTAAGGCAAACAACTGACAGCTGGCGTGATGTCCTCATTACTTAGACTTCAAAGTTATATACAAAATGGTTCCAAATCACGCTATCTTTCTCATTAAAATTTTCTTTTATTCTTTCCCGTTAATTGTGGATGCTTGCTCATAGTTCTGCATTGGATGATCGAATGGAAAATGGAAGCCTATATACAAAGGCTAGAAGGAACTTTCTCAACATAAATGTTCTAGAAGATATTCTGTAGAGGTTTTTTTTCCCAGAAAACATAGCAGAGAGACAACTAAAGCAACTCGCATGCCTTCCACATAGGGGTGTAAAGATTGGATACAAATCGACAGGGCGTTTACCATATCCATGTCCGCTTGCTAATCACCGATATGGATATGGAAACCGATATAATTCAGTAAGAAAAACTCATATCTGAATCTGCCATAAATACAAATCGGATATGCGGAAAACAGAGAAGTTACTGATTGCTAAACAAATAGCAATATATCACTATCATCCTAACTATTAAAACAAGGTCTTTCCATTTCGCTTATCCTAACACCGAAAAAGAGATAACCTAACATAATAAATTACAAACAAAACTTATATGTTAAACTACGAAGGACTACATTTTTACTGATATTGAGAAGAATTACAAGATACAATTGCATAGTCATGAGCAATTCTCTTTATAGACCCAAACAAAATCAAATCTTACTCAAACTATGATTCATAATACTATTAGGACTCCCTAACACCACTCCTCAAACTCACGATGGTACGACTTCAAGAGTTTGTTTGAGAAAAAACTGAAAAAAGAAAATATTGAAACTGCTAAAGACTACTAAATTGCTTACTTTGATGCTAAATTGTTGAACTATTGATGTTCCTGAAAGTTGTAAACCAAAACAAGTCGAATTTGAGTAGAACCAAATAGTTGTGCGAAGACTACACGAAAAGTCAAATATTTATCTACTTGAATTGGGTTAGAATTTTAGAGATTATCAAATTAGTAGAAGAGGAGGTTTTGAGACATCGTCATTCTCAGTAGAAGAGGATAAGACATCCTCAAACTCACTAGAATTGAATGATTTGGGAGATACCCAAACTCAATTGAAGATGATATTTTGTGAGATACCCAAACTCAGTATAGATGAGATTTCAGAGATCCCCACCCAGTGGAACTACAAAATCAAAATAGAATTAGATCAAACAATACCTATCAATGCATTTGGAATGCCCAAAAACATAGAAATTGACTCTTAAATCACTAAAATCAGACTTCTATACATTCATATATGACCAAAGCAGTTTCAATCTTCAAGATGGCAAAAAATCTGGATGCAGAAACCAGGCGATGATAGTAACCGGGTTTTTCTTTTTCTTTTCCAGACCGGAACTGAAGAAACAAAAGAAAAACAAAAAAAAATGTTGATGATGATGCAACTTCAGCATCAATGATGGCAGGTGGAGAAGATAATGATGAAGCTTACAAAGGAACGAGAACCCTAGAACTCTAATACCATGTTAAACTACAAAGAATTGCATCTTTATTGATACTGAGAAGAATTACATAATACAAGTACATAATCATGAACAATTCTCCCTTTATATGGACCATACAAATCAAATCCACTCAAACAATGAATCATAATATTACAAGGATTATAGAACTTCAAATACTATTAACAATATACATACGGCACATACATGCAGGTACAATGAGCTAAGTATGCATTCTTTTTTCATGAACTAATTATGTGTAATGAGTTAGAAAGGATCAGTTTTAGGGGTGGTTCGGATACAAATCAGATATGGCCAAGGGTTATAGTGGCTACGTAATTCACTTGCCCCACCTGAATTCAGAAATAATCTCTTTGCATATACTCTTAAAGTTGCAATTTACTGCCCATGCCTCACAACCTGACCTCTTGAATGTGCCTAATCTGGCTTCAAATCCCCAGATCCTAGGCTATTAAAGTAGCAGCACTTAACAAAAAAATAACAACACTTCCCAAAAAAATTAAAATGAGAATTAAGTGCACATACTATTAGTCTACCAACAAACTACTGATAGTTATCACATTATTTCTCAGTTATGAATTAATGATAATTATTATAAATGATATTTGATTAAGCAAATATTGAAATAATAATTACTACCTTATTAATCACCCAAAGAATTAGACTTACCACTCTATGGAAAGTTTCAATAAATTTTCTTGCTTGACGTCTGAATTGGTCTCATGAACATAAATTAAGAGGCCTTCTCTTCTACTAAGTTGTATCCTTTATAGCATTGCCAATTTGAAGAAATGGATGCACAAATAAAACCGACAAGTACCATAATCACAACATAAAATAATTGGTCATTTTATACCTTTTTTTTTTATTGATTTTCTAGTCTTCTTATCTTTTCTAAATTCTTGCTATTGTTTCTCTTCATCAAATATTTGTTAGTTGTAGAACAATATGCCACGAATATATCAAATTTCATTATGATAATTTCAACATTATATTCTAGAAATTTTCTACTTTTAATAACATATGTTATAAACATAACAAAAAGTTCTTGCTATTTTTGATATCTTATTGAAAATTTTCAGAATATCTTTGTAACTGAATTTTACTGAACCATGAAACTTGCACTCTTGTAATTATATAAACATATCATCATAAGACAATGTAATTAGTTAATTGTAGTGCCCCCTGCCTCAAATTCCTGGCTCCGCCCCTGAATATGACATTTGTGATATCCATATTTGTTTTCCAATCACAGACAAGTACATATCCAGATATATTGTTCAGCTAAGAAAAACTCATATTTGTATGCGCATGGATATGTACCTGGATGTTATTAAGGCAAGATTCTTAAGAGGAAATTTGTATATGCTTCAAGGCGAGAAAGTGGTAGTGCATCAGCCAACGTTTATGGTGTTAGCATTTGTGTCAAATGTGCAACTTTCATCGCTACCGAGATTTGATTTCTCAAAGTAGAGGGAACAATAATCAAACTGTGAAGATCCCGAATGGGTTGTTCGAGTTGGTGGACTGATTTTGCATTACAGATGATTGATTTTAACTCAAGGTGGATATTACTTGGATTTAGCTCAAAATCCAAGTTATGTCAGATGTAAAATGGAGTTGCCTTGTTTAGATTTTGTTTGTATGGATCCTTCGCATTTGGATGGTTGAGACTTAAAATTGTATCAAGGTTTATTTAGGGTCATATATAAAGTATTTTGAGAGGGTCTTAGGTGCGTGGCTTTATGGAAATTTATGAGAATTTCTTGTGGTGGCTTTGAGACATTTTTTGAGAGTTTTGTTTCGAATTTATTTGGAGATTTGGTTGTGTGACTAAATAAATTAGTGAAAATCTTCTATATGTTTTCAACCATCTATATATTGTTCTTATTTTTCTTTGTCATGAGACGAGCACATAAATTAATTTAAATTGAAAATAATGAGGTTTGAACCCACAACCTATTGAAATCTGGTGGTTGGATAATATGCTAGATAATCAGTTTAAGCATGTGGGCTAACAATGTACATCGGGCATACTAAACTTAGACATTACGAATTCCCACTTAGGTCATGTCCGAGTTCAGCTTGGTCTCTTCTTTAGGAGGTCCAAACCCTACCTCGTCATCACTGGTCTTGATATGGTGTTGCACTATACTTCTGTGGAAGGCATATCTGGTATCTACAGATCTAAACACTCCCTTACTAATTTTATGCGTCGGGTCCAGGAAATGGCGGACGTAATTTTTTTTTCTAGGGTCAGCGTAATAAAATGTGATTAAATTTTGTGCCCATGCATTGCACATGGAAGAGACATTGATAGGAATTTAACATTAGTTATGGACATTGAAATATGTTCTCTCCTGTAGATCTGGATGAAATTTGGTAAATCTATGAAAAAAATTTGAAATTTAGTTAAAAAAATAGTTATTAATCTTATTTCTAAATTAATAATTAAGGTCAATAGGTCTATATTAATTTAGAATCTTAGATTGTTAAATACATCCTAATTATTTTTAATATGTAATGCGAGCTAGTTTTTGAACTAACATATAATTTATAATTTAAATTTATTATTCGTTATATATACTACAAACTTTAGATTATCCACATTTGTTATTATTTATTTGCTATCCAAATTAGTAAAGAATCGCAATTGAATAATTTTAATTTGTTGTTTAATGGTAACCTAAAAGAAAAATAATAGGAAACAAATGTAATACTAAAACTTGAACCTTGGTCCTCCAAAAAGGAAATTTCACAAACTTACGACTTGAGCTAGGCTTAAGCATGTTGTTTTTTTAACAGAATATACTTAAAATAAAGGGTCATCATATGGAAATGTTACCATTCAATACAGACTTCCAAATTTTCTCTAAAGTTCAGTGTAGGTTGGGTATCCACCCACAAGCAGTGCAATGTGGGTTCGCCCCTGAGTCCAAGCATGATCCAGGTAGGTAAATCCACATAGACTCCATTTGACCTGTTTGCTCTGAAGTCTAAAACATTGACCCAGTCATTGATCTTTGGACAGGCTGGGTCCTGGCCAAAGATAGTCACGTTTGGGTAACATGTCAAACTAACCACCCATTTGGGAAGACTTGGCTCCTTTGGGGATTTTGAGGCAAATCTTTCCCATTCAAATTCGAAGTTAAGAAGATCCCCTCCGTTTAAGTTGATGTGCATCATTTATTGTTCCTAGAAAGTTAAATTGTTTTCAAGTTTTTTTCCTCTGTATCAAGTGGATCCAAAACTAACCGCTTGGCTAATGAGTTATTTAGTTAACAATCTAGAATTTTTTTTCCCCTGAAAAAAATCTAGAACTTTTGAAAACTAACAAAAAATGGTAAATTTTCTTAAGTGTTTAGATCATCATCTAATGGATGATCGAGAATTTATGTCCAAAATCATAAATCTAAACAACATTCTACTTTCGGCTTTCCATTTTGTGCCTACTGATGTGTGAAGAGAAACATAAACATCAGTTAGATTTGGGGATTTTGAGCCAAATCTTTCCCATTCAAATTCGAAGTTAGGAAAATCCAATCTGTTTAAGTTGATCTGCATCATTTATTGTTCCTAGAAACTTAAATTAAGTGTTTTCAAGTTTTTTTTCCTCTATATCAAGTGGATCCAAAACTAGCCGCTTGGCTAATGAGTTACTTAGTTTAACAATCAAGAATTTTTTCCCCTAAAAAAATCTAGAACTTCTGAAAACTAACAAAAAATGGTAAATTTTCTGAAGTGTTTAGATCATCATCTAGATCGAGGATTTATGTCCAAAATCATAAACCTAAACAATATTCTACTTTCGGCTTTCCATTTTGTGCCTACTGATGCGTGAAGAGAAACTTAAACATACTTGATGTTTATTTTTAGCCCCTTCAAATAATACATATCTATTCATATTCCATTTGATTGGCCTAACATCAAATTTGAATCATAAAAACTAAAAAGTATTAAATGCCAAATCTCTAAAAGCATGACCAGTTAAGATGAGTGGAGAAAGTCGAAGCCAATAAAATGGAAATTTTAATAATGTCCTCTACACAAAGGTTGGTGTAGAACAACTGTCAACAATCCATGTTACAAGAGATGTGAATAGAGATGTTAACTGCATTATAAAAGATGAACTTGGAGTAGCGTGACAAAAGCAGAAAAGAGAGATGAAAAAGAACACTCAGTGACTAAAGTTGCTGTTATGGAGTGTTACTGCTGCTTTTCAAGACTATGAACACAAAAAAAAAAATGTTGAATCTCATTTATCAACGATGGGCCTGTTTGGTTAAAGGTGGAAGTGAGAAAGTGAAGAAGTGAGGAAGTGGTAATAGTTCTCTTTGGAACTTGGGAATTGGTTAGTAAGTTTTTCGGTGTTTAGATGTTGTTTGGAAGTGTGGTTTAGAAAATGTTATGTCTTTTTCGGTGTTTGGATAGTAATCTGAAAGTGTAAGTGGAAATATTGACCACAAAGTTTACCACAAAATAATATTAAATAAAAATTAATTAAGAAAAATAAAAAATGGACTGTAATTAGAATGTAAGTGAGATTTATATGAACAAAAAATTAACTGTTTTGTGCTACAATTTATTACAAATGAGATTTACATGGTCACAAAATTAAATGTTGCACTCTGGAAGTGAGAAAATGATTGTGTAAAAGAGAAAAGAGAAAAGGAAAAGAACTTCATTATCCTTTTCCGATGTTTGGATGAACAGCGAAAATGAGAAAAGACACTTCCCACTTCCTCACTTCCACCCAATTCCTTGAATCCAAATAGCCCCGATAAGCGTAAATGAGCTTGCATGCTTACTAATAACTTCAAGAACATTTACATTCTTGTAACAGGTATCCATGATGCAAAGGTTCTGCCTTTTGGATTTTGGAGGTAAATGGGCATTCCATCAAGTGGAGAGGTTGTTTTCCAAGAGACTTCAAAAGGAGGAAGCATGTTGAAATGAGATGTATTTTCAGATGTGATAACAAGATTGTGGCTGAATCTCACAATTTTGTCGGGGATGGGTGGGTGTGGAAGGTGGTGGGGTGGGGTTTTGTGTGTGTGTGTGTGTGTGTGTGTGTGTGTGTGTGGGTTGGGGTGGGAGTTCAAAAGAAAAGTACCAACAAGGATCTTCCTTTGTTATTGTTTAAAAAGAATATTCATGTTTGAATACGCAACATTTTGACATCCTTGATATCACGTAGTAATGTGGGAGCAACACATATCTTTCTCTTGTTATTGTTTAAAAAGAATATTCATGTTCGAATGATTTTGACATCCTTGATGTCACGTCGTAATGCTCTATCTTCCTTCAGTGTCTTCTACCATATTAAGTGTAAAGAAGTTATGTTTTTCTCTCATTTTTTCTGCAAGGCGCGTTTTCTTTTTTTTTTGTGGGGGGCGGGGTCGTGGATCTATGAGGCTTTATATTAGCCAAGGTCCTGTCAACACAAACACAAGAGAGCACCAAGCTTATGCCTCTGTTTTTATAACAGATGCTTATATTACTAATGAATACACTTTAGAGTTCATATTCTCAACGTGGTTAGCATTCATCATTATTTGGACTCTTTAAACACATCTCTAGTTCCCTGTAAAGATAAGCAGCCATATACCACATGATACTGGGCATCGTTTAAGCCATGGCTCGTGTCCTTATAATTGGGGACGTTCTAGCTTCATCTCTTCAAGTCTTAAAACACAAGGATGAATTTAATAGCTTAAAGGTGTGTAACCTATACCCTATTCCCTCTAAAGATAACCACACAACAATAGCAGAAAAGTACAACCCAAGCCAAGTGGTATTGTATAATATGCTATGGTGTGGCTAAAACTGTGAGTTATGTAAAATGGTATATGCAAATATGGGGTTAACTATAACAAAAATTGGATACCAAAAATAGAAGTTAAGCGCTTTGATGTAGAACGGGAATGGGAACAGGGAAGAAGGAAGAGGGAAAGAAATTAGGGTTTAGGAAAGAAGATGATAAAGATTTGATTTTTGGATTTAACATCAAGGAGATCTCTCTCCCAGCAAAGATTCAAAACAAAGTAACAATTAATTTGCAAAGCCAATTTTTTTCTAAATCAACTGAGCTACCAAAATAATTTTTATAGGCCCATACAAATAAAATTTACTTGCCATACCCGATATGGGACTAAAAACCAAGAGGAAAATAATCCGAACCTAAAATAGAAAGTAAAAGAGCCTAAACAAATGTAAGACTAGTGATTTCCATCAATTCTTCCCGGCTTTGAAAATTACATTGGCGAATGGCGATGACATGAATGATGAATTCGAACTGGGAATGGCTGCACAAACTCCTCAGTGATGAATTTTCTCAGCAATGGTAGTTGCAATGGACGAACTAAAAACCGCTATGACCTCATGAAAATGCGATAATGAGTCAAGTCTCAACGCCGAACACCAAACTCATTTCAAGATCACAGAGAATATCGAGCTTTGTAGGCGCTGAAACCAACCTCCTTAAAACCTTGTATGGACTCCTGCGCCGAGTATAGAGCCTTTTCAAAGTTCCCAGTGAAAACATCTCAGGGTGCACTTTTATCAGCACCTCGTCGCCTATTGCGAGTTCTTGCAACGGCATGTGAGACTCTGTAATAGAAATAGACTAATAGTTATAATCACTGATTGTCATTTGCCTTATATTATGATCATGCAACTCATGCAAATGTGGTGCAGGTGGCTCAACTGTGACAATGAGTGAAATACCTAAGGAAAGAGGGAGAAAGCTAAGGGAATTCCTAAACCTGGGAGTAGACTCATTAATCGGAGACTCAAGCAAAACGTGGGATCTAGTCTTTCACTAGGTAACATGGTGACTTCTTGTTCTTGTTAGTGATCGTTCCCTCCTTGTTATACTCCACATTCAACTTAGGCTTCACAGGTTTCAACACTATCTTTTTTCATTTGAGTCTAAATTCACAAGTATTAAACATACACAGAATGGTCACATCCAAGTCATACAACTCATACAACCAAGGCCTACCCAACAAAATGTGTGTGGCTTCTATGTCTAAGACATTATACCAAACACGATCCTCGTAACTAGACATGTGGATAGAGACCTGACAACGCTGGGTGATAGATTGAGCAGTCTTATCAACCCAATTCACGTTGTATGGCTGGGGATGTGGTTCAGCCTTAAGACCCATCTTCTTAAGAGCTCTCTTGGCATTGATATTCACACAACCACCCTCATCCATCATCAATTTATAATTTTTCCCCTCGTGTGTAATATAGGCGTGGAAACACACTAGACCTACGCCAGTTCTCATCCCTAATAGCTGTGTGAATACCGAACTACACCCAATTGAATACTATAAATCCTATCATCATCAAAATTAGTCATGCTCACAGTCGGTTCATAGACTACTGTCTCGATCTCATCATCATTGACCTCCCTAACTAAAAAATTCCTAAAGAGACACTGTGCAACAATGTGACCACAACCTTGACACTTAAAACATTGACTATCCTTGGCATCCCTAGAAGATTCACTTATCACAGACTTGCCCTTAGGGTCTCTATCTCTAGTGGCGTGAGGGTCTGAGCTAAGTTGCTTCCCGTCTTTAGGAAGGACCCTATGCTCAAAAAAAAATTGAGGGAGGTCTATATGTCTTGAGCTAACTCGCTTGCCTGCTCAAGGGTCTCTATTTTATGGAACCGATTGAACACTGCTCGCTGAATGTCTGACCCTCAACCCAGAACGGTACCTAAAAATGACTTGGTAGGAGTCTTCTCGCACCTTACAATGTAGGGTTAAGTCGTCAAATTCGGTAGTGTAGTCCTGAACTGACCTGCTACCCCGGCGAAGGTTGTGCAATTTATATAAGAGGCGATTAGAAAGGTATTTCTCTTTAAGTTTCTGTTTCATTTCTTTTCAAGACTCTATGAAAGTCCCACGTCTCGTGTACTCTCTCTACCAAGGTCCAGTAAATCCTGACCCTATAAGTCTCATCCTAGCAAACCAATCTCTACTTTCCTCCAATTAAAGTTGTAATCCAAGTCTGCCATCCAATCAAATTGTTGGGTCAAGGATACCATCGAATGTGGGAGAATCTATCTTAATCCTACAGTTTATATCATCTTCGTTAAACCTAGGTCTGCTAGTGCTCTCATCCCTTCTCTATCATTGTGGTTCTCCCTACAGGTTTCACGATTCTCTAAAGTTTACTCTTTAGACTTACTTTCTAACTCGTCTACTCTAAGCTGATCTTGAAGCTTCTTAAGGATTAGGTCTAGTTTGATCTCCATATTTAGAAGAACAAGGGGATAGGTTCTACCACTACGAAAGAGCATGGACTATCGACAAATCCAAATGTAATGCACGCAATCACACAGATACAAAACAATCCTTTTAAGTATCATTAAATGCGTGCATTATATGATCAAACGGAAAAAATCCAAATGACTTTTCAAATGACGATGTAGAAGATGATTCCTAAAAGTGAATATGCAAAAGACAGCAATATACGCAATTAACAGTAGCAAATATAACTAACAATCACCACATAAACACAAGAGATATGCAAAATATCACAATAATAGAAGGTAAGTTTAGAATGTACCCAACGTTGCTTGAAAAGCACTGATATCAAATAGTGGCCTCAAACAAGAGCTTGTAGAGGTCGGATCTGTTTTTCAAAAACTTTGAAATTCTCTCAATATCTCTAGGAGTCAGCTGCGGATCTAATGCTTCAGACGGAACTTGAATCGAACTTCGAATAAGCCTGAAATGAGCTTCAGAATGTTGTTGTAAGGCTGGAGGTAATGCTGAGTTGACTCGATTCTGAGTTGGACTAAGTAGTGCTGAGTTGGGCTGGGTCAAGGAGTCAACTCGGCTCTGGCTCGCTGAGTCAAGTTGACTCGACTCCGAGTCGGCTCGCTCTGAGCCGCGACTCGGCTGGGCATCTCACACGTCTCGACTCAGCTTCTGCTTAGTCGTAGCCGATGACGTCAGCACATGAGCCGATGACGTTAGTAACATCTTGGCAGGTCAGATTTGGCTGCAAAGCGGACCCAATAACAATTGAATTTGGGTTTGAAGATAAACCCGCAACCCATATCACTTCTACTCCCGATCGAAACTAGGGTATCAAAACCTAGCAGGTGGCAGCGACTTCTGACGACACGATGAACTCCGTGGCAGCTAGGAACTCTGGCAGCGAGGGGATCTCAAAGCAGATCTCAGTGGCTGCGGTTACATTGGCGATGGAGTCGGGTTCGATCGAGGCAATCAGCGTCGAAGTCGGCATCGAGGGAAGAAGTCAACAACAGAGGATGTCGCGGCGGCGCTGTCGATGTCGCGGCAGTGTTGTCGCGGGGGAGGTCGTATCGGCGGAGAGGCAATTGCATTGTTGCAGGAGGACGAGATCAGACGGCGGTGAGGGCAGATCTGGATCTCATTGATGATGGGGTGACGTTGAGGAGATGACAGTGTGGATCGGTGGGCAGGGAAGCGTGGCGGTGATGACGAGGCAGAGAGAGTTCAGCGGTGACGGAGATGGCTGTAACAGAGATTTGGGGACCGTTGTGGCCTCGGCAAGGGCCAACGCTGACAGTAGAGGCTGCGGCGAGGTCGTCGACGGCGTCGGAAGGCGTCAGAGACGATGGTTGCTGATCTGTAGATAATGTCAAGGCACGACGACGCTTGGGGACGGCGGAGGAACCAACTAGGGTTTGGGTTTTTGTTGATGCTTCAGTGGAGGAGATGATGAACAATAATTATTTTCTTTTCTTTTTTGTCCTTTTGTTTTTTTTCTCTTTTTCTCCTTTTCTTTTTCTTTTTCTTTTCTTTTTCAATCCGATTTAAGGTTTCAGAATTTCTTTTGGCAAACTAGAGGAGAAAAGAGGGAGAGAAAAACATAGGGTTTTGTAGAAGAGGACTCCAGGGTTTTTATGGAGGGGGAGATTTTGTGGAGGAAAAACAGAGCAAGATTTCAGCTCTAATATCAAAATGATATAGAACGTGAACAGGAAGAGGAAAGAGGGAAAGAAATTAGGATTTAGGAAAGAAGATGATAAAGATTTGATTTTAGATTCAACACCAAAGATATTTCTCTCCCACTCTGCAGATCACCATGTAAAAATTGAGAACAAAGTAACAATTAATTTGCAATGTCAAAAAGTTTTTTTTTCTAAATCAACTGAACTACCAAAACAACTACAACACTTGGTCTTTTAAAGGCCGATACAAATAGAAGTTACTTGTCATACCCGATATGGGACTAGAAACAAAGAGGAAAATAAGCCTAGCCTAAAATAGATAGTAAAAGAGCCTAAACAAAAGTAAGACATGATTCCCAACACGCTCTCTACAAACTTGTGGTCAACAACCATTTTTCATTCCTTGAAAAGTCTATCATTAATTACTATTGTGGATGTGACTATATATTCCAAATCATTGACTAAATTATGGTTCCAGTACTATAATGAACTGGGAATTAAGAACAAATAAGCATCAAAGTACCTTGACAAGCTCGGTTTCCCTCCTAATTGAAGACGTGCGCCAGCCAACCATATCTCATAGAATGTCAAGAAAAACTGGAAGGCAAGAAAAGAAGCTGGCCAGAGGAAATACTAGCAACGGATAAATTTACCAGTATAATGCATAATTCCATAATTGTTAGAATAAATTCAGAGAAGGATACGGTCATATGAAACATTGGCATAAAGAATACGGCTTTTAAATGCAGCAAGAGACGATCTGCAATAAATGACAAGGAGAGCCTTAGTTTAGGAACCATATATAGTTAACTCTTCTAAGAAGTGTTTCCCTTCCCAACTTACATAAACTTTTTATCTTCATAATCCGATGCCATTCTTAGGAGAAGGGGAGGCTTGCTTGGTTTACCATCTGTAAGAAACAGTTGATGACCAGTTCGACCAATTAATATGGGAGCTAAAGGTGGAGCGAGTTTTTCCAAGATAGGCACACCCAAGAGAAATGGAAGCTGAAAAATAAAAAATAAGCAGCATATATTCAAAATTTCACTGTTTGGTCCAGTGAAGCTGAAAAACAGTTCTAAAACCAACTACATACTCTCTTGTTTCGTAGATATTAGCAAGACTGCAACTTATACCAACATTTAATCAAAGAATGAACAAAGCCATCAATCTTTTATTTCACGTATTAATATTTTGTCAGTGTGGGTCACTTTTCACCATTCTTCTAAAATAACAATACTTTCCATTTGATTAGCAGCTTGAGCTCTCCGTCCGTCATAGTCGAACTTCAATTAAACAAAAACTGAATTCGAAAAAATAGTAAAATTGATAATTAAATTATATAATATTTAAGTGATAGAAACATAGCATGTAATCCTAGCTGTTTAGCTATTTTACCAAGATTATACAGTGATGTTACCTAAGGAGACAACTCATTTTTTTTGACTACAAGAAATGTTCACCCTAATGCTGTCACAATCTCTCCTTCTTTCTGAAGGCTAATAAGAGATAAAAAATCTCAATATATATATATAT
Organism: Agave tequilana; assembly: GCA_038442645.1. NCBI lineage: Eukaryota > Viridiplantae > Streptophyta > Magnoliopsida > Asparagales > Asparagaceae > Agave > Agave tequilana. The sequence goes on from JAVJIF010000479.1 coordinate 79,755, forward strand.
ATATATATATATATATATATATATATATATATATATATATATTTCCTTTCTAATATTTTTCATGTGTTATATTAAATTAGTCAATCAGGTGTAGCAACTAAATCAAATAGGATAAAATTGTTAAGGATCGTTACAGGTGTGGTATTATTCACTATGTTAGTCCTCCCAACTGCTTAGCATGTACAAGTGGTGCGTGTACGGCATCCCCTGCCAAGTACCAACCCAGAAACGCAATTGCAAGCAACAATCAAATTTGTCAGAGGGTACTAACAGCAAGCCATACATGCAACCAGTACCAAGACTTGCCAGCAACAACTTGGAAGGATCAACAATCAAAGCGGTCAGAGGGTACTAAAATAATCTGATAGGTGCAATCAAGATGGATACTTGCATGCCAACAATTTGGAAGGATAATGGCATTTTACAGTTCACAACTTGCATGCTATAACCAAGATCTTTTCTTTCTTTTTCTTTTTTTGTTAAAAGGTGGACCATTCTGCCCCCTTTCGTTAATGAGCATAATGAAACAAATTGCATCAAAGGTGTCATCTTTCAGAACTACACTGGATGACATAGCTTAGGAACTACTGTATTTCGCCCACACATACCTGTAGCACAACATGAGTAAATTCTTCTATACTTTTGGAGTAGTGGCATTTTTTTTTCTCCCCTAATATGCTAAAAGAATATCTGTAGCACAACTTGAATATCAGCTATGTCAGCTTATCCCTTTCCTCAAAGTTGAAATACATGTGGTAGTCAGCAATAGTGGCTACCCCGATTGGAGCAACCAACAGCAGGGCACAACTAAGGGTTGGTTAAGATATCAGCATAACTCAGACTCCTGACAGCATCAACAACACCAGTCACCTATTCACTTTCAATGCAAATGGATCCAGATTAGGGCTGTGTCAATTGTGTATATCACACTACTCCGCTCCTTAGCTCAAAAGAAATGTGGACGCCGAAACACACCAATACTTGCAGCCTCTCCCAGTCTTAGAGGCTAAGCGTGATAGCATCAACAACAATCAATCGGACTACTTCCCTCATTAATTGTAGAAAGACAGTCTGACAACAGCTAGGCCATGTCCACTCAAATTCCGCCAATCCAGGGCAAAAAAGAAAATCACTCCCTCAATTAGATTGGATCTAGACATCCTCACGCTGAATCTAAACCACATATTGGCCAAATCAGGCAAAGGTCAACACCTTTTGGCCCGTTCATTTCCAGAATCAAATAGAATCCGGCCACAAAAGTGAGTAGACATATACCGAAACAATCAACAGAGTGCCAAATCTAGCCTTCAGAATGGCAGATCCAGCCCCACTCGGTGATCTGTTTGAAAGGTTGCCGGCTATGATCCATCTTAGAGAATCCAGCCAGCTATCTGATTGCAGGATTTTCAAAGGAAAGTTGTAGCCTTGTAGGGAAGAGAAGGGTGGAATTCACCATTAATCAACCGACCCAACTTATTTGCAGCAGGATTCAGAAGCATGGTAGGATCAGACCTAGTTCTCAACATACATTATCCCCTCCTGTAGATACTCCTCTGATGCTCCTCCAATTCTTTTCAACAGGTTGGAGTTGCGTTGAGGGTAGGATGACAAGAAAAGGATGTTATGGCCTGCAGTCTCTTAATAGTAATCAATTGCCATCACTTTGGTGCCAACGCCCTCTAGTTCTAGAATCTAGGACTCTTCAACTCGTATTGGACACAAGATTTGAAACCAAGCAGACTTATGATCTATATATTTGGATCATGAATCACTTTTATCCAAACACATTTCTTATTTCAGAATCCAAAAAAGTCAGATAATTCATATTCAAGACAAACTGAAAACATAATTCCATATCCAAGCAACAGCAAAGCTCACTTTCTTAGTAGTTCATAACATATATTTTTACGTGCAGGGAATTTTCATTTTAATAGACTCAAATCTAAATTATAATAGCAAACTTCAATTTTCTATTAAGAAATTGTGTATTTGGTTTTTGAGTGGCTCTACCGAACAAACCAAGGCATCTACTGGAAAGAGAAGAAAGAAAAGAAAGAGTAAGATAAGAACTTGTACGCTTATCATTCTGAATTGTGAAATAGGATCAAGGTTAAGAGAAATAACCCAAGTGGTGGAGGAATGTGTCCTTGAGAACAGGGGCCTTCTGGAACATTGCAGCTTTCATCCTGGTCTGAATGGATGACCAAATGTAGGACTTGTGTAACAGAATATATGGCAGAGTAGAAGGATAAAAAAAGAAATAATAATAAATAAAACAAAATAAAATTTCTCTATGAACTTAAATCTTCAGTGTTTTGAATCTAAAGTTATAGACCTTTGGGTTGTCCTTAGAGGGAGGAGGGGAACCATAGACCAATTACTCCATGGTGCACATACGGAGATTATCTGTGGCTGAAGGGAAGAATCCAAAGTGGATGAAGAGGAATCAATGTGTCTATAAAATGTGAATGACGCAGCTGACGGTTTTTGGATCAGGATGACAACAAACTCATTGTTATAGAGAAAGCATGGTTCACACCTGGTTAGCAGTTAAGCATGGCTAAGTCTTTTCTAGCCCACTCATGGAATAGAGTATTGCAAGAAAATGCTTCTAGATAAATTTCTATCTTATAATACTGTTGTGTTTTTTATTCATCTATTTATGATTACTAGTAAAATGCATGTGCACCGAGTGCACATGAAATTGAAACTCATTTTTATTTGAGATTCTTTTTTTATCAAAAAAAAAAATTTGTTATCAATTTTAGTGTCATCAAATAACATTATCTAAGTGGAAGTCTACCAACTTTCATAGAAATATCTTGTTGAAAACATAATTATTATCAAATAAAAATACAATTTTAAAAAAAGAGTAACCAAGAAAACTAAAAATGAGAAAGTGCCCTCTCTTTCTCATTAAACTTCTCTTCGTGTCATAGACTGCTTGTAAAACCCCACGACTTCCCAACGTGAACCAACAGTGATTAGTAGCTCTTGTAATTTGAAATAATCATAAAGTTCGATAGAAAATTTGCTATCAAATTCTAATAATCAAATGGAATGATCTAAGTGGGAATATATCAAATTCCATTAAAAAACTTTTGGTACAAAAAAGTATATATTTATTATTAAATAAACTGCAACTAAAAAGGAAAAAAGAGTAAAAAGAAAAAGACTGTAACAAAAATCATAAACATACTTTTCTTTTGAATCTTTTCTTCTTCTACTTGCATCTATTTTCTTTTCTAATTTTAACTTTTTGCTTCTCTTTCTTTGGATGAAAAGAAGCGTCTTAGAGAATTATATAGAAGAGAAACTATCTAAGAATTTGAAATCTAGTAGATTCCATAATTAGAACATGACTAGAGTAGAAAATTGAAGAAAGGAAACCTCCTTTTTTTCTCTTTGACTAATTGTAGAAAATTAAAATTTTGGAGTAACAATTGAAAGAAAATATAGAAAGAATAGAAGAAGCATGGGAGAAATTTTTAATTAGGATTCTTTTTTCTCAATCATGAGTTGGTTTGATTTAGAAAATATTTTTAAATTGATTTTTTTTTTATTAATCAATGGTGAGAATTTCCTATAACAATGACTAAATACACCAATTCTATTTTGATTTAGAATCCTTTAATTGAGGTTCTCTGTTTCTTAACCAAAGGTGAGGATTTATTATAGTAATCTAACGGTCTAAAATCTTTCTAGGCGGAAAAGCTATTGGTACTTTTATAGGTAGTACTCAATCAAAAGTGAAGATTTATTATAATAATCCAACGGTCTAAAGTCGCTCTCGGTGGAAACGCTATCGGTGCTTTTATGGGTAGTATAGATGTGATTTAAAGATAAGGTTGGATTATGATCATGCGATGAGTGTCCTTCTGACACTATGCAGCAATTGAGAGGGAGAGGGAGAGGGGGAGGGGAAAAGATAGAGGAGACGGGTAGTTGATAGAAGTGACAGGAAAAAGTTGATGAAGATAATTGGCCTTTTAGTGAAATATGTACAGGTTTCAGTTTTCAGGTAAACAGTTAATGGATTTCAGGTTTCGGTTTCAAGAAACTAAGACATGAGCAACTTTCATTTGTTTATCCTGTTTCTTTTTCCCTTGGATGAATTTGGATGTTTAGCATGATATGTACAAAAATGATAATGGTCGTGCCAATATGGTGACCTACCATGCTAACATGGGAAAAGTACACTACTTTGCTAATACATATGTCAAGCCCTTTATATTGTGATGTAAATTCTACAGCTTATCAAAATGAAAAGTTTCCCTTTAAATAAAGATTAGCACATACGAAAGTTGCAGCGAGTTCATACTAATAACTTATGCCATTTTTTGTAACAGAAAGTAAATATAGATCGGGGTTCAAAGGAATATAAATAGGATGATCCTGTTCCCTTCTAAACAGACTAGTGTTCTCCTATACAACGTCAAAAACTTGGATTCACATATTTCAAACTATAACTAGTATAGTTTAAGTAGGGACTCGAGCATTGAAGGAAAATTACAAATCCCCTCACCATTCTATGCCCAATATTATTTTCTCGTCCCGTTTCTTTTTATTAACTATCACCTAAAGGCAGAAGAAGCTTAAAATTCTCCTCTCTTCTCTCAGTTCCCTTCCATTCTACACTCTTCAGGTCTTTTAAGGATAAGAAAATGCTCAACCAATCCCCATATGCCTGCAGCCTCTGTATTCTATACTGATAATAGATACAAATCCAACCAGCGAACTATGGCAGTCCTTTATTTGTTCTCAGCAATTTGTGCCACAATCTGTCTCAACAAGTTTGTTTTAATATTTTCCAACTCAGCAGTTTTTCAAGGTTTCATTTAAACCCACCTTTTCATTTAAACCCACTTTCTACTCCTTAGTCATCCTGTACTTGAAGTTCTCATAATGACTCAATTGATAATTGGTAACTATAGCAGCATCCAAGTCACTGACATCGACATCATATGAGAACCATCTATAAAGATACATGTTATGTGTCATAAGTCATAACATGTCAATCATATCAAAAATAGGATAAGGTTCTGTAAACTAACGAACACACGATTTCCTTTAATCTTTTAATTTTCTAACAAGATATCCCAATCTAAGTTTATATTCTACTTTCCTTAATGTCCAGTCTTTCTTTTTTCTCTTAATACTACAGACAATCTTTGATATCAATTGTTCAATTTCCTGTTAATTTATACCATTTTGAACAAATTATACTCAATCTTAAGTTAAATTGACACCTTTATTCAATTGTCAGAGTCCCAACTTCGTATCCTAGGTGGTGCACCTCCTCCACCTATTTTCCTCCAAAAATGAAAAATAAAAAATAAAACGAAACAATTCAACAGTCCACCCCTACAAGGTAATCCCTTCAACTGCAGTAACAAGAGCACCATCAGATGTGAAATGACATATTTATACCTAGATTTACCTGCATGGAACACAATGGGAATGTTTATGATATGAAGATCAAGGTATGCTACACTAAAAGAAAAATAAAAAGGTTAAAATTAGAATCATGGCTTGAAAGGGTCCACCTAGATTGAATCAGCAAAAGAAAATGAAAGAACTATGCAATTACATAGAAAACAAGCAAGCTTTGTCATGATCATTACAACTTACCTGCTTCTTTCCTCTAACCCCAAGATGTGGAGTTGCCAAGGTAATAAAATTAATTGGCTCCAATCCTGCGATTGCCCCTAATTTAAACAAATACCTAAATTAAAGTGCTTACTAATTTCCATGAATTTATAATTTTAGAACTAATAAGGTAGTTAGGCTCACCAGTATCTGAAGAATAAAGGACCGCAATGGCATATCTTGCAAACAACCCACCAAGAGAATGTGCTAAGAAAGATATCCTTTTTAAGCTTTCCGTCCTCTCGACCACAGTCAAAACCTTTACAAAAAGATGAACCAATATAATATTACTGGTAACTGACAGTTCATAGTTTAGAACACAGATCAGCATCTTAAGCTAATCAGATAGAGAAACCACTGTAAATAAATAAACATTTCACCACATACTTCATCTGCCAGTCTCCTTCCAGCTCCATCGATCCCACTAAAGGTTTTTGTGTAGCTATTTGATGAACTTGCTGATCAATACATAATAAAAAAGTGTTTTAAGGAAAAATATTAAAAATTGATATACACCGGACTAACTAATCAAACTTATCATTATATACTTATAGAAGATTATGATGCGGACATCAAGCCCCATGCATAACGCGTGTATTACCGATGGAGAAGATGTATTGTTCCAGTATTCCAGTAGGTGTAGAATTCTATGTATTTTTAGTTTCATTATTTTGAATCTTTTAGTTTCTAAAATTTGGAGTTGTAATTCTATTTGATTAGAAGTTTTAGTTTTAGTCGTAACCAAATTTTGTAAAGGCTATAAAAGGCCTCTTGTATCAAACAATATTATGCAATGAAGAAGTTTATAAAGTTTTTCACAAAATTTGTGAAAGATGAGTTCTCTCCCAAATATCTCTATGTGAAGCCCTAGGACACTCTAGAGTAAGAATGTGAAACCTCTAACTAGCCTATCCCCTTCCCTCTCTTTTCCCTCCCTCTCAAATCTTAACTTCTAAACAAAAAATTCAGAAAAATAAACAATTTTGAAAAACTCAAAAAAAGAGAAAATAGCACTATTCATCATCCCTCTCCCCTAACCCTAGCAGCCCCTCCCTCTTTCTTCCCCACGTGCAACATCACCCTCCCCCTCCTCTTCCCTCTCCCCACTGCTACTGTCGCCCAACCACGCCAACCACTGCCTGCACTGACGAAAGCCAACCTCTTCCTCTCTCTCCCCCCTCTCTCCTCTCCCTCTTTCGTCAAAGCACCCACCCTCATCGATCTCGGCCTCCACGACCCCGCCTCGCACTGCCGCTCTGCTCCCCTGCCAAACTGCCATCATCGCGTCCTTCGTCCTCGTGCACCAAAGCTTTGTCGGGCCTCTTGTCGGGCCCGTGCCAAAGATCTCGCCACACCGCCCTCCTTCCCGAGAACCCATCACCTGTTGAACAGCTGCCGACCAATCACCGTCTGCTTGCCTCCTTCCTCAAGCCTTTGTCAAACCGAACCTAACAAGATATTGTTGTTGCTGAAGTTAACCCTCAAACAAGTTAACTCAAGAGAAGAACCTGATGGGGACATGGCATCAGCGCGCTCGGGGAGATTCGATCGCGTGTATCAGCGCAGGAGGCGTCGAGCTGCGTCTATTTGGTTTTAGCTGGAGTCTGTAGCTGGAGTCTGTATTTTTATTTATTTGAGTCCATGTTGTTTTCTTTGTTTTAATTTTGTATTTCTCCTTTTTTTTAGTCCCACATCGACTACGTGGAGAAAGTCTTTAGTTTGTAAGCCTATAAAGACAAAGGTCTAATAAGTTGTAAAGACATCGCACTCTTGATTAATGAATTGTGGATTTTCTCTTTGAAAAATTAATTATGAAATTAGAGTGTGAAACCCATTTCAGATAGGATTTTGTGTGAAGCCAAATCCTAATTATCTCTTATCATTCCATCTCTTGGTCTCAATTCAAATCCCAACACCAGATTACAAATCTTAGCCACAATCAGATTTTGATTACAAAAAAAAAATAAACAAAACAAAAAAAACCCTTACTTCCTTTTCCTTTCCCTGTTCATCCCGCACCCACAGCCATCAACCCAACGCATCTCCCCTTCGTTTTCCCCACAACAACAAAACCCATCAGATCTCCCTCTACATTAGCAACTCCGCCGGCTTCCCTAGGCGAGCCACCGATCCTCTTCTCCACGCCATCATCACCAACATCACGCCATCGAAGTCCTGCGCCTCCTCCCATCTTCAACTAGCGGCAAATCCAACCCAAGCCCTATTCATCATCTCCGGTTGTTCGCTGACCGGTCCCGCCCTCGTCCAATCGAAGTTGACGCCTTCGCCATCACCCAGAGCTCTGACGCCCCCATATTCCCCTTCCTGGTGTGCCATTGCCCTGCCGCCCACAAGCCTGTTCCTCCTTGCCGCCAACAGCAAGCATTTCCCTCCCCTCTTCCTCGGCGAGCGGCGAAGGCGAGCCCCTCTCTGCCTCTGCGAGTGCCTACAGCAAACGGCCCCCGTTCCACCTGCTGTTTCTCTCCCTCTGTGTGCGTGGACAGCGAGCAACGCCACATCGAGTCACCTGCAACAACAAATAAAATTGATGTTCATCTTCAACAAATCAAAGCCGAAGTAAAGCAAATTTATAATCACAAGGGGAGCTCGAAGACGAAACTACTCGACAGGTACTTTCTTCTTTCAGCGAAATTCAGAATATCTGTATGATTACACTGTTTATTTTATCTCTAGAATATTGTCATTAATTCTCTGTTGTCCACAAATATTGGTGAGCGAGTGTGATTCTTTTACCCTTGTGTTATATTGCTTTGATATTGTAAGTGGATTATTCCTTAAATCAAGCATTGCATGTGGTTAGTAAAGATTAAAATTGTCCCGATCTACGAGTATAAGCATTTTGTTTAAAACCCATCTTGCCATATAATTATTTTAGATTTATTCCTACTGAAAATCGTGACTTGTTATGAAACGTTGTAAGTTTAACTCTATCACTGAGTTTTGACATCTTTCGCATATTGTTCCACATCAGAACCCGACCCAGATCCATCAACTAAATACGATTTGGAGTTCACGTCGTTTACCAGCATTGTACAGTGAAGATTTGATTGCTACAATAGACCCGGAACAGAAAACAGACCTGTTAGTACACTCTCGTTATTTTCAGTCCGTAACTTCTACATCTGTCGTCTGTTTCAATTGATTTTCGAAGCATTACGATCGTGACGACAAGATCTTTGCATCGATATCCACTACAGTTCACTGAGATTCTTGTGATTCTCAGTATGTATGTTTTTAATTTATATCGATTATTTTGAGTCTAATATTTAAATCTGTGAGTTTAATCCATTATTTCGAGTTTGATATTTAAATTTATGACTTTTTATCGACTTAACTGTTGTCCACAAAAGTGAAATTGTGCATATCCTCTTGCACATAATTCAGTAAATTTAATATTTATTGTAGAATCTTTGCCGCATATATATTATCTTTAATTAATTTTCGATTAAATTAGATTTGTTCTGCGCATATTTTTGTTTATATTCATTTTTTACTTTATTATTTTAATCATTTCCTACCAACGATCGTTGCATGTTGGTGAAGCATTGATTTGGTGTTTCATTGCTGAATTCATACGCATGTCACTGTTTCACATCAATTTGGTATCAAAGCATGATTAGGGTAGAGTTTACATCATCTTAGGCAACTGTTAGGAATTTTACCGCTTTCTTGCATTTAAAAAATTGCATTTAGGAATTCCAACATTCATTTAAGTTTTTGTTTAGTGAATCCCTACCACCACTATGAATGTCCCGATTTTTTATGGCCGCCTAGACTATTCTGGTTGTCTAAGTAATCCCTGAGTTTTATTGATTGGCCACACAACATGAACCGGTACTCACTCTCTGAAATGGAGAAAGTCAGCACGAAACTTACTGGACAAGCGAGCCAATACTCTGGGCAAATGTGAAGAAATATGAAAGCCTGATTTCAAATACCGATTAAGACTTGAAAATATATGAACAACGAATTTATGGGTAGATACGTGCCACCATTTTATTTCCTGATCTTCTTGACAAATGGCGCTGAATTACCCAAGGCAACAGATTTGCCAAGGAGTATGTTACAAAATTTGATGAGTTTCTCACTTGCAATAATATTTGAAGCATGCAGAATGACATCCAAATCTTTTCCCAATTTACAGGTGTACTTAGAATAAACCTAGAACATGAGCTTTGCAAACACGAAATCATTGAACTAAAAAGCTTATGTCTTGGTCCAAGATATAGATTTTCCCAAATTGGATTATATTTTTAGAAGTCAGGATCACCGAATCCCAGCGTTCAAGTCTACTTTACATCAGTACCCACACAGTCAATTCGCAGACACCAACACACAAGGCGGACACCAAAGACAGGAGCGATGAAAGTAACACTAAAGACGAGAGTACCGAAAGAGACTTTTTCAAAATTAGTCTCACAAGTAAGTGCTGCAAATGTCAAGGTTGTGTGTGTGTTGCTGCCAACTGTCCAAGCCCATTTAAGATTGATAATGACAGAGTTTCTATTGAAGCACCTAAGCCTGATAGCATTATTTCTCTGAGAGTCACTCATGTAATTAAGGAGTAGTGTTTTTCCCTCAGCTGTCACGGTTATTATCTTTTCTACTTCCACAACTGTCACCCCCCCTATCCTTTCCTCAACTCTACTGCCAACGCCATCTTCTCCGCCTCCTCTACTACCGATCTTTACTGTCGTTACTGTTTCGGTCACCAATTCCTTCCTCCTCTACTGCCAACACCATCCTTTTTCTCTTGTGATTATGTTAAGTACTAAATCGAAATTCTTTATAGACCTTGTCCCCATAGCTAATCATGATAAGTCAAGTGTTTTGCATCATCTTTTACATCAACTGAGTCTGCATCATCATTTGCATCACATGTGCATTAATCACACGAGTAAGTGATAAAGTTGCACGAAACAACGTCAACCATGAGATGTGAGATGATGATAAGAACAAATTAAGAACTTTTAATGTTGGTGATATTGTTAAACAATTGCATCTTTGTATTTCTGATCCATTTCAAATTTGATGAAATTGAGATAATGTTTTATGCTATAAATTTTTTTATAAACGTTGGCATCAGTTCCACTTTCAATGTTGAATACTTAGTGATTTACAAGGGTCTTGATGTTATTTCACTTGTTGAAGAGCCTTCCCGTGAGCCTATTTTTGAGAGCCCCTTCTTTTCACCACTACCAGATATTTTACCCTATACAACATGTCAATTTGATAAATTCTTAGATGATAAAATTATTACCAACTAAAATGGTGAGATTAAAAATATATGATTTGTTAGACAAGAAAGTACTAATTGATGATACATGAATAAAACAAAATGAATTGCTGAAGATTGATCATGAAATTTTAAAGCAATATGAAAGCGCTTCCACTCCAAACTCGACAGAGTCGAGTTCTCTCCAACACGAGGAGAATGATGTGGACATCAAGTCATATGCATGGCGCGTGTATCACCGATGAAGAAGTATTGTTCCAGTATTCCAATAGGTGTAGAATTCAATGAATTTTTAGTTTCTTTATTTTGAGTTTTTTTAGTTTTTAAAATTTAGAGTTGTAGTTCTATTTTGATTAGGAGTTTTAGTTTTAGTTGTATTTAAATTTTGTAAAGACTATAAAGGTCTCTTGTATCAAACAATATTATGCAATGAAGAAGTTAATGAAGTTTTCCATAAAATTTTTGAGCGATGAGTTCTCTCTCAAAGATCTCTCTTTGTGTGAAGCCCTGGAGAACCCTAAATTAAGAGTGTGAAACCTCTAACTAACCTATCATCTTTCTATCTCTTTTCCTTCCCTTTTAAACCCTAACTTCTAAACCAAAAAAATCAGAAAAATATTCAATTCCAAATTTTTCCAAAAAATAAAAATATCACTATCCATCATCCCTCTTTCCTAACCCTAGCAGCCCCCTCCCTCTTTCTTCCACACGTGCAACATCGCACTCCCCCTCCTCTTCCCTCTCCCCGCTGCTACCATCGCCCGATCACGCCAACCACTGCCTGCACTGACGAAAGCCAATCTCTTCCCCTCTCTCCTCTCCCTCTCTCATCAAAGCACCCCCCATCGATCTCAGCCTCCACGACCCCACCTCGCACTGCCGCTCTGCTCCCCTGCCAAATCACCATTATCGCGTCCTTCGTCCTCGCGCACCAAAGCCTTGCCCGGCATCCTGCTGTGCTTGTGCCACAGATCTCGCCACACTGCCCTCCTTCTCGAGAACCCGTCACCTGCTGAACAGCTGGCGACCAATCATCGTCCGCCTGCCTCCTTCCTCAAACCTTCGTCAAACGGAACTAAATAAGATATTGTTGCCAATGAAGTTGACCCTCAAACGGGTTTTAACTCAAGAAGAACCCGACTTGGATCCATCAACTAAATAAGATTTGGAGTTCTAGTTGTTTACTCGCATTGTACAGTGAAGATCCGATTGCTACAGTGGATCCGCAATAGAAAACAGACACATTAGTGCACTCTCATAGTTTCAATCTGTAACTTCTACACCGGCGTCTGTTTAGTTGATTTTCGAGCTATTACGATTGTGACGACGAGATATTTGCATCGACATCCACTACAAGTCACTAAAATCCCTGTGATTCTCAGTAGTTACTTTTCTAATTCTTATCGATTTTTTTGAGTCTGATATTAAAATCACAAAGTTTTTATCGATTTAACTGTTGTCTACAAACGTGAGATTGTGTGTATTCTCTTATTGTAATTCAATAGATTTGATATTGATTGTAAAATCTTTGCCGCATAATATATTATCTTTAGTTGATTCTCAATTAAATTAGATTTGTTCTGTTCATATTTTTGTTTATATTCATCGCTGCTTTATAGTTTTAATCATTTTCTACCAACGATCATTTCATATTGGTGAAGCGTTGATTAAGTGGTTTATTGTTGATTTTCATACACACATCATCGTTTCACATCAGATTAATTGAGTATAATGCTATGCAATATTACAAATGTTAATGGCATAAAAGTAATAAGACCATAGATAATGCATGTACCATACCATAGATTAAGAAATTGCTTCCCAATTGTCTTTTCAACTCAGCATCCGCGTATGTCCAGTCACTAGGACTGCATAATTTAAATCAGTACAACAACAGAGCTTTAATTGGGAGAGTTTCAACCAAACATAATCATAAACTTGTGAGAAGTAGTAGTTTTACCTGGTGACAAGCGATTAACTAAGCTAATCAAGTAGGTACAAGGAAACATAAATAACAAACAATAGACAGTAGAATTCTTGTTCTGATATCAAACACAACAGAAAAGAAATACACCAGATTGCTAAACGGAATAAAAGAATTTTAAAGCAAGGTCATTCAAGTTCCACATAACTCAGCGATCAACCAGCATAGATACAATCTATGTTGCAAGGACACGGCAATGTTGAAATGGACACAACACATAAACTCGTGGCAAATTCTTAAAAATACACACGACACGTGTGTCGGACACGCGTGTCGGAAACGTTTCGACATGATACGGCTCCAAGATAGAAGTGTCTACATAGGATACAATATCATGGTTGAGCACTTATCGACAAAATCTTTACTTTGATACAGTGCTTTAAAAAAAACCAAGAACAGATTTTTGTTAAGCTAAAGTTTAGCTAGTTGAATTATCTGAAATCACCCAAGTAATAATCAATTTCCTATTATGTGTGGATACAGTGGTATCCAAAATTTCACGTCTAAGATAAAGGTGGAATTCTTCAAAGATTCTAATGAAGTTATGAGTGCATTCCCCACTGACAGATTGACAAATCGAATTAGGATGTGCAGATTGGATCACAAAGTAAACTAGGCTGCTACTTTTATGCTCTCACAGACATTGTGCAAGCAGATTGTTTTGCAGTTTTTTTTTGTAACTTATTATTAACTCTTTCCCTTGCCTCCTTATTTCATGGGAAGATGGGACTTTTCCCAAAGAAAACCACGTACAAAATGTTTCCTAGACTACAAAGGAATAGTGTGTGCTTTCTTAAACTCTGCTGAATGTTGTTAGTGATAGAAATGTAGAATATTAGTTAGATATAAAATCAATCAGAAAACAGTATGGCTCCCACCAAATCTCCTTAACTTACAATCCTCACCCATATGGCCTGTCATTTGGTGTGGAAATAAATGATTTGTTTAGGGTTTTTTGTTTTTATTTTTGTTTTGTTTTGTTCTTTTTTTCTTTGGGAGTGTTGGGACGATAGAGGCTTCCTCGACAAACCTACGGTCTTATTGTAAATGCTTATACATATTTTAATATAGAGATAGACTTGGCTCCTTCGGGAAGAATTTAGAGCCATTCAAACTCAATGTTATAACACAAATTGGAGATCCACTCCATTAGAGTTGATCTACACCATTAGGAGTGCCCAAAAACAAAAAATCAAGTAGTTTAAACGCTTGTATCTTATGCATCAAGTACGCACAAAATAGACAATTGAAATAATGAGTTGGTTATCTTAACGATGTAGAATATTTGAAACCTAACAAAATTGGTGTATGAGAATATTTGAGTGTTTAAATCAATATCATATTGTCGGATCAAGATTTTGTATGTCCAAAATCAAAGCAACATTCCACTTTAGGTCGTCGTCCCTTATAGATGCATGACAAAAAAACTTCAAACACTTCACTTTTTGTTTTTAGTCACTTTAAATAATGTAGATCAACCTTAACGGAGTTGATCTTCAATTTTAGTGGTCTACGATTGAATTTGGATGGGAAGAATTCGGCTCCAAATCCTTCCCGAAGGAGCCATCTCTCTCTCTGTACATATACATGTGTGTGTGTGTGTGTGTGTGTGTGTTGTGTGTGTGTGTGTAGAGAGAGAGTGAGAGAGTATGCTACTTTAGATAGGACTTGGTAACAACTCCGACCTAGTCCAGAGCCTTTGGATCAAGTTTGCAAACAATTATAACACGAGACATTGAATTGGCTGGAAAGGCACTCCACACAGTTGTTTGTTAACCAACCAAAAAATAATAAAATATTGCGTACAACTCATGCTCCAAAATCAAAGCACAAGTTTCTAAGAGACAGTAGTCATCTCTCTCTCTCTCTCTCTCTCGTCTCTCTCTCTCTCTTCTCTCCTCTCTCTCTCTCTCTCTGTTGTGGTGTGTGTGTGTGGTGTGTGTGTGTGTAAGGGCCCCCAGCCCCTTTATTCTTCATCTCCTCCCTGGTCTATTTCTCGTCTCTCCTTCTCCTACGATCTTCGCCACAACAAGCTACAACATCAGCAGCAGCTGTTGCCAAACCTGGCAAGAAGTAGTCGCAGCCCCTTTCTTAAAAAAAGAATTATAATCAAAACCAAACATCCCATGGCAATACAATTTTTTTTGAGAACAAATTTCTTAGCGCGTATAATACTACAACTGAAGCAAAAATTGAGAGCTAAACAGTATATGCTTATTATTTAATGAAGAGTTTTGGATCTTAAATCTTGTATTCAGCAAATTATAAAAGCCATACATAACAAATGATATAATTAAATTTTCTTTTCTGAAAAAGAATAGATAAATTGATTGTCCGCCAACTGAAATGATCTATGTACTCTTAAAGAACAAATGCTATATTTACAACAAAAAAAACAGCCCAATAAAAGTAAACCTTAATAAGTACACCTATCATGCCACCTGAATCTTGATTATAGATGGCATTTTAGCTCTACAATTAGAAGGCTCTCATTACAGTGGTGCTCGCAGCGATGAGCTATGATAGACTTCATGGGTTCCTTTCAGAGTCATCATCAAGCTGATGTCTCTGCTGTTGCCTTTAATTTGGGGAAGAAGATGACATGGCAGCTTTTGAAGAGAAAATAAACAAATAATTTAGATTTGTGAACACGTGTATTCTCTGTTTATTGAAAATAAGGCAACAATTCAGCAGTGCACTGTTTTAATGTTTATCTTTTTCCATTTACATAATAATTAGTTTTTACTTTTTGTTAACTTATTACTCCATTAGTTGATGACTCTAAAAGCTTTTCAAATCACTTTGCATGTACCTCTATGCAAATTCAAAGGCACCAGAATCAGTAGGATTTGTTACTAATCCTATCGAAGTAGCATAGTCAATCTCTCTCTCTCTCTCTCTCTCTCCTCTCCTCTCTTTCTCTCTCTCTCTCTCTCTCTCTATATATATATTATATATTATAATATATATATATATATATATATATATATGCTTACTGTACCTCAGCCTGCAGGCTGAGAGAGTTTCTCAGCCTGCGGGACGTGGCTGAATATATGCCACCATCGGTCGCAGAGTGTGGGCGCCAAAAAAATCAAAAAAATCCCGCCTAAACAATCGTGAAACAAATTGACAAAAATACCCCTTTTATATGACAACGGCGACTTCTAGCATTGAAAGTAAAAAATATTCCATGGTCGCATACTTAATACAGAATAAGAATACCGGGGGAACATGCTATCGTATAGCAATGCGCCCTCCTTCAGTACTGCGACAAAGTCGCAAACTTCTTTCTCATTACGATGGTGATGACGAGGATTAGAAGTTTAAAAAATTGTATTTTGTTTTTTTAAATATATATAAATCTGTTTTCTAAAGTTAATTGTGTGAATTACATTTTTTATACTATGTCTTGGTTGAAAAATGCTGTACAATTGTTACAACCTTCATTTTAAAATTTTAACGCTAAACGAATATACTGCGACCATGGACGCAGTTAATAATTATTTACGCACCCTTAAAATTTTTAAAATGAAAGGTTGCCATTGGTTGGGCAGTTGCTGACGCAGACTTAATAAATACACTGCGTCCTTGGTCGCAGTTGTTGGACTTTAGTCTTAATCAACAACAACACTGCTACCTTGGTCGCAGTTTCTGACCGTAGTCTTAATAAAATAACGACCGTAGTCTTAATAAATAAACTCTGCGACCTTGATCGCAGTTGTTGGTGGTTTAGTCTTAAAAATACACAGCGACCTTGGTTGCAGTTGCTGGTCTTTACTCTTAATCAACATCACTGCGACCTTGGTCGCAGTTGGTGGTCTTTATAAATAATCAACAACAACACTGCGACATTGGTCGCAGTTAATGGCCGCAGTCTTAAAAAAAAAAATCTGCAATCGTTGGTTCGCTATTGCTGGTCTTTAGTTTTAATCAACAACAACACTGCGACGAGGTAAACAACACACACTGCGACGAGGTGACACGTCACCGCAGCATGTGCTTAGTCGCAGTCTTTGGTCACAGTGTCGACCCTGGTCGCAGTAGTTACTGTTTGCAATGTATCTTATGCGACCTTGGTCGCAGTGTCATCTATGGTCATAGTTGTTTAGTTTGCAATGCATGGCTGCGACCAGTTTATAGTTTATTAAAAAAAAAACAAATATGCTTTTATTTATGTCCAGGCATTTATCTCCAGGCATGTGCAAAATGATACAAAAACGATCTCTTATACAATAAGATTGAGTGTTACAATATAGCAGTACAAAGAAGACTAAACATCAAAAAGATCCCTTGTTGACTAAAAGCAGTGGTGTTATTGAGGTCTTTTATTTATGTCCAGACATTTATCTTCAGGCATGTGAAAATGATACAAAACGCTTTGTTATACAATAAGATTGAGTGTTACAATATAGCAGTACAAAGAAGACTAAACATCAAAGTAGCCAAGAAGACTAAACATCAAAGAGCCTTGTTGACTAAGAGCATCTTCTTCTTGAGTCCTGGTGGCAGCAGAATCCTCCGATTCCACCTGACCCTCCAAAGTGCCGGGATACGATCTTTGTTGATGAACATCTCTTCACCAGAAGGTTATCCAGTGAGCATGGAGTTTCCTCGATGTCACTTCTGGGTAAGAGAGGAGGTTTTTAGACCTCACAGGGAATGCTACCCACCACTATATCCACCACATCTCCCGCCGCCATACCCACTCTGACCATCAATTATCAGAAAGCTTGACTGGTGCATCAAGTCAGAGCAGATCTCGGTGAGGCTTAAGTCCTCGTCAGGGATCATGACTTCTTCCCTTGTGAACGACGAGGACCATGACTTCTTCCCTTGTGGACGATGAGGTCTATGACTTCTTCCCTTGTGGACGAACATCGTCAAGTTCGTCCATAGGGTATCTTCATCCATGGAGGCAGGCCCCTGTTAGAGACTCTGAAGAAGGCGGAAATTCTCAGAGCAATTGCTCTCGAAAGAAAACAGTCTAATTATGGGCTGTTAAAGGAGAGGGTGAGCCCTATTTATAGGCAGCCCATAATAACCATAATTAATGGTTCATTAATCAGAATCGTCGGCATTAATGGTCTCCAACTGCCAGCGCCGGTTTGACATTAAAGACATTAACGCCTAAACCCAATGAAGAGCTGACGCGTGGACAACCGCTTCGGGAAACAACGAATGGCGGGGTTCGTCAAAGTAGACTTGACGTTAAAAGATCTCATAAAATCTTTATGACAGGTCGCGTCTCACGGAGTTACTCCAAGTCGCATCAGACAACAGACAACTTTTCATTTTTCATTTAGATTCAAAAATTGACTTAATCCAAAACAACACTTAATTAAAACAACACTTAACGTACTGCGAACCAAAGTCGCAGTCCATGTAATGCAACCCTAGATTGCAGTTCCTCTGGCCATCTTTATCAATAACAACACTGCGACCTTGGTCGCATTTAACCATGTACACTGCGACCAAAAGACTTTGACTAAGGTCGCAGTTTAAATGTACAATGCAACCAAATACTCTACTACATTATATACAAAAAATTAATTACTTAACGTACTGCGACCAAAGTCGCAGTCCATGTAATGCAACCCTAGATTGCAGTTGCTGGCCATCTTTATCATAACAACACTGCGACCTTGTCGCATTTAACCATGTACACTGCGACCAAAACTTTGACTAAGGTCGCAGTTTTAAATGTACATGCGACCAAAGACTCTGACTACATTATATACAAAAAAAATTAAACTATAAAGTAGAATTTTATCGCAGGCTGAAAAATTGATCTGAAAAGAGCGGCAAAAAATAAAAGGGGGGAAAATAATAATAAACAATAAGAAAAGTTATCATAAGGGTATTTGGTAATTTAACTTCTACCTAAAAGCGGGCCGCAAGTCAGTGAAGTGACAAATTGAGCCACGTCACCGCAGGCTGAGAGAGTACTCTCAGCCCGCGGGCTGATATACATTTTTCTATATATATATATATATAATATATATATATATATATATATATATATATATATATATATATATAATATATATATATATATATTATATATATATATATATATATATATATTAATATATATATAGTGAGTTGATCCCCTAAGAACGGTTCTCACGAATTCATGTGAGAACTTTCACGTAAGCGTCGAATCTAATAGAGATCTAGTTTTATTTGATTTGATCTATCAGATCCGACGACCCACGTGAAAGTTCTCACAGAAATCCGTGAGAACCGTTCTTAGAGGATCAGCTCCCTATATATATATGTGTGTGTGTAAAAGAAAAATGTAATTTCAGCCGCCAACTAAGAGGGCCTGTCAGACTACAATGATGTGACTTAATATGTGCCATAGAGCTAAGTAAGCTTCATAAAGATCTTACTTTTAGGAATAACTAAAATTACTAAAAGACCCTTTGTTCAAAAATGACATTTTCTTGAGATGAGCTTTATATTCTCTATTATTATTTTTTTCTTTCATTATTCTCTCTCTTTATCTCTCTGTCTCTCGTGTGTGCTCAAATCTGGATTTCGATTTCACAGACGCCTCGATCTTAGAAAAGCATGATCAGATCTTGATTTGAAGTTCGCATACGTAGATTTCATCTATGAGATCATCGATCTCTCCATCTCAATCTTTTATCTCCTTATATCCAATTTCATTCAGCCTGTCCTTTTTGATGACGAGCCCCAACCATATTCACCTTCAGCCACCCCATCTCGCCTTCAGCCCTTTCCATTTTCTCCCAAACTGAATATGAATCAAGTATTATCAAGTTCAACTTCATCAACGAAAAAAACAGGTGCAGCAAGAAGGAGAACTTTGGATGCTGAAGCAGAGGTTAATTTTTTTTTAGATTTCTTTATTATTTATGTCATTATTGGTCGTAATCATCATCGAAAAAATTATTATGTTTATATTGAGACTGCGACCTGATAGATGAAAGCTGTGTCATCAGGTCTCAGTTCTTATCAACAATCTTTTAACTTTTTCTGTAAGATAATTATTCCTTAATTACAATCTTAAAGTAATTTGAATACTCGTTTAGTACTTTCTATATTTCAGATATTATGTTTTTAGTAATGTAACCAATGTCGCAGTTTTTAATAAAAGAATTCTCAATTGTTATAAACTATGATCTTAATCGCTGTGTTTAATTATATTAGGACTGCGACCTTAATCGCAGTCTTTAACTATATTAATATTGCGGTCTTAATAACATTCATTTATTTTATAAGTATTGCAACTCAGCTCGTAGTTTTAAAAAAAATCCAATTGTTTTCTATTTCGACCTAGTCGCGGTCTTGAATTATATTAAAACTGCCACCTAGGCGCAGTCTTTTATTATATTAAAGTTACGTTCTTACTAATAGTAATCTATTATATAAGGACGATGACTAAACTCACTGTGTTTAATAAAATAATTTCTTAATATTTATAAATAGCGACCTTAGTCACATTCTTCAGTTATATTAGGAATGCGACTTTAGTCGCAATCCTTTATTATATTAATGTTACTGTCTTAGTAATAGTCATCTATTGTATAAGGACTACGACAATAGTCACAGTGTTTAATAAAATAATTTCTCAAATATTATAAATAGCGGCCTTAGTCGCAGTTCTCAATTATATTAGAACTGTGACCTTAGTCACTGTCCATTATTATATTAATGTTGCATTCTTAAAACAGTCATTTATTACATAAGACTTATTCTTTAATCTAATAATTTTTTTAGGAAATGAATTTGTATGGTGAAATGTCTGAAAGCGTAACTATTTTTTTAGGATAGGAATTTGTATCAGATGATGAAGCATACAATTTCTACAATGCTTATGCAAGAAACATGAGTTTTGGCGTAAGGAAAAAAAAGAATAGATAAATCACGCAAGCCTCCGCATGAAGTTATTTATAGAAAATATTGTTGCAATAAGGAGAGTGTCAAGAGATTGAGGGATAAAAGATAAAAAGGTTTCCGTCAACCGCCGTATTGATACTAGAGTTCATTGTCCCTGCTGAGATGTATATTCAGTTACGCTTATTATCAGACAGAAGGTTTTAGATGGTCACCAAGTTTCTTGAATCACATTTACATGATTTATCAAGCCCGGATAAAATGTATCACTTTTACTAACATCATATCGATCAAAGATGAGCAAAACCATTATGATCAATTTGGTTGATATAAGAATGCGTCCTACTAATATTTTTCATGTGGATAATGTAATGAATCTTAGAGAAGATTGTGAACAAGTAAGCATGTAACAGTGTATTGATTATATCCGATAAAGAGCAGAAATATTGGGCAGGACTTCATTTCTATCATCAAATATTTTCAAGAAAAAGCAGAGTCATATCCAAAAATTTTCTTTACCTGGGAGGTTGATCATGCAGGCACACTAAAAAGTGTCTTTTGGGTTGACGGAAGAGCAATATCTTCTTATTTAAGTTTTTGTGATGTGGTAGTTTTTAACACAAAATACAAGAGTAATCATTTGAACCTGCCCTTTTCTTCATTCATTGGAATGAATTATCATCAACAATCTATTTTATTCGGTTATGCATTACTCGTAGATGTGCAAAGAGATATATTTATTTGACTTGTTAAGAAATGACTCAAATGTACAGACGGATTTGCACCAAAGGCATCATTACCGATCAAGATGCCTAGATAGCTGATGCTAAAAGGATAGTTTTCCCTAATTGTCGGCACCGGTTCTGCTTTTTAATATATAAGGAAACAATTGTCGAGCAACAAATCCTCTTGATGAACAAATATGAACATGATTTTTTTCATTGAGCCAATCAATTCTAATCCTATCTTTAGGATCTTATTTTTGTGAGAAAATTGTTTGTGATCCTTGAGATCACCAAGAGAGAGTTTGTGATCTTTGTGATCACCAAGTGTATTTTTCTTTACTTTGTACTTGGCTTAGTGCCCACCAGAGGTTGTGTGTTTTGAGAGAGGAGTTGTGTACTCCAAGTGTTGAGTTGTAATTCCTCAATGGAAATCCCTTTGTGGAAGGTCCTATGTGGACATAGTGAAAATCCTTCTGTGTGAAGGCAAGGACGTAGAGCAGTGGCTCGAACATCGAAACATATCTTGGTGTTTGCGTTTGATCAACTTTCTCTCAACTCTATCTCTCTTATATCTCGCATTGCTTTACATTGCTCATTCATATATATGCTTAGTATTGTTTGTGTGCCCACACTTGTGTTGAACCAAGAAAGCTTATTAAAGCAACTCACTCTTAGTCTAGAGGAATGCAGAAGAGTAGTTCCAGATCCCTTCACGGGGAATTCAGGCTCACTCTTGTTACACATAGTGTGCTTACAATTTAGTTTTTAATTCCGCATCATTTGTCCTATATTAGCTAGTATACATATTCACCCCCTTTTAGGTACACTGTCAATAGCATCATCTAACTTGGCATCCTGATCAGTAATGATCACCTTTGGTGCAACTTTGTGCATGTATTTAAGCCATTTATTGAAAATCAAATAAATGTATCTATTTGCTCATCTGCAAGCAATGCACAACCGAACAAAATAGACTGTCGATGATGATTCACTTCAGTGAATAGAGCAAAGAGTAGATTCAAGTGATTAGTCTTGTATGTTGTTGTAATATCCCTAATCTAAACTACTGTATTTTATTTTCTTCAAGTATTATTTTATTTACTGGGTATTTTTATTTAATCAAGTTGATTTATTATTTTTCCTGAGATTATTATTATTAAGTATGAAAATTATTTTGAGACAGTAGATAGTAATTTGACATTTTATATTACCATTATTATTATTGATTAATATTTAAATATTATTTCCAGTGTTTCATTAAGGTCATTATTGTTTATTAATATTTTTACTCCATTGTGATTATTATTTATTGTTAATGTATTATTATTCTATTGTTGGCATTCAGTAATTATGATTTGCGTTACTATTATTTTATTTATTTAGTTTGGATATTGGCATTGGTACTTATGTTATTTATTCAGGTTGTGTTCACTTGTTGGCCTCTCTCCCTACTTCCCATTTGCCCATTGATGATCCTATGACTATTTGGATTCTAACCCATTATCCATACTCTTGTTGTCTTGATCCTTATACCCATTATGAGACCCGATGCCATACCCGTTATCTATCCATACCCACTTCTATTCCTTGATCCTAACCCGCAAACCCAATACCCATTACCCACCCTATATATATTTCCTAATCCTAATCAAACCCTAAACCTAATCTAATCTACCTTCTCTCCCAAACCCAGCCGCTCCATCATCAGCCGAGTTCCGCAGCAGGCCTGGCGCACACAGCCTTGGCGCCCCAACCTCTCCCGAGCACGCACAGCGCCCAGATCCTGTAAGACCCCTCCTGGCCGTGAGCTTCTCCACCACGGCAGGGACCCCACAGCCCGGGCACCACTCTTCCTTGGCGAGATCTCTCGTGCGCGCTGTGGAGCACAGCCCTACAAGCCGCAACATTTTACAACCTGCACCCATCTTCTCCCTTGCGAATAATGCTGCGAAACCCCCAGCCAATGGCCGCCCTTTCCCTATTTAATGTATTTGGAAAGGTGGGTCTGTTGCATTGGCCGACTCCAAAAACCACAGCACCAGGCCGAGACACCTGTGCCTTGAACGTGAGTGCTTCTCCATTCATTGCTTTCTTCCTTTCACTTTCATTTTATGTTCATACATAGTTAGTTGATTGGTAAGTATTAATTAACTTGTTGGATATTGTTAATTGATATGTATGTTGAATTATGTATATGTAATTATATTTATAATTTATGGATGGGTATGTACCTTGTTTTCATTGGATGTCCCTTTTCATGTTTAGCTCACGGCTACAACAAAGGGCAAGCCAAATTTCCTCCCATTGGCCGAGCTCCTTTCCCATTGGCTAAGCCAACGTGGGCCCCTTCCTTTGATTGGCTGTGAGTATTCTCTCCCCATCTTGCAAATATTAAATATATTTTAATTGGTGCATGTGGTGTTTGATATAAATTGTGCTAATGAATTTATTGCATGGGTATTGTTGATTATTTGTGTTTTTTATTTCATGTGTGAGCACCTTACTTCGAACCATTTTCGGGCTCTCCGCGGGACGCCGTTGATCGACGTCGGCGAGCGCGAAGACACCCCACGCCCTTCACGGCGAGTTGCTCTATCCAACGACACCCTCCGCGACCCCGGACGCCTCCGTCAGAGCCTCCATCGGTGCGCCGCAAGTTGCCCCGAGGTTAGCGTTATTTTCATGTATTATGGCAATATCGTAATAATGGGGAAGTTCTTATTAAATGTGTGTGTTTGTGTGTGTGCGTGAGTGTCTTTGATGGTGATATGCAAGCATGTGTATGCATGTTTGTGGATTAAATAATGTATAGGTAATTATAATTAATAATAGTATTTATTAAATTGGATATGTTTGCATTAAATTAATGTATATAGGTATATGGGTAATTATGCATTAGTTATATGTAAGTATATAATATGTAGGCATGTTTATATACATGTATTATTGTGTATACTTGTATACGTATGTGTACGTGGGTGTACACGTATGTGTCCGTATGCATGTGTGAGTGTTTAGCATGTATTTATATTTATTGGTATGTTCGGTTACATGCTACAGCATTTTGGATTTGTTCGGTGAGATCCGAACCCAGCTTTAAGAGACTCGGACACGATTCGGATTCGTGCCGTTGTGGACCCGACACAGAGGAGATTCGAAGATCGACCCATAGGACGATCCGAAGATCAGTACCGGTTCGTGCAGTGAAGACTAGACGACGATTCGGTTCCGAAACCGCGTCATTTCAAGTGAGTGTTTGCTCTTGTATCATTTTCTTTATTCACTGTTCTCAGTAGTATTTTATATGTTACTTGTATTATTACATGTGATCGTCTTCTTTATTTTATCAGTTTGATTACCTGTATCACTCCATGCGATATCAGGGACCGTACATCTTATTTATTTAGTTGAATTGAGAGATTATTATCATTTCATGTGTTGGTAGTTATCACTGTTGACTTAGGCCTAGCATTGGATACCCTAGACTGTAACTTGATTTGATCTACTATCACTTGAACTACATTATATTTGAGGTTAGAGGGCATATATTAGGCATAGTGTTTATAGGCAGTTGTTGGTGATTATCCCGACTAGAATTCCCGTGGATATCGGGGAAGTGTTAGATATGACATTGCTTTACCAATATACTGATTTACTGATACTTGGACTGGCATTGACTTAGTTAGAGTTGGAGTTGACATATGATATATTTATATTGGATCTTGATCAGTTTATAGAGGAGTTTGGTCTTATTGGATCGTCATTATGTATGTGTATAGCTTACCCTTGAAATAGATATGTAACATGATCTTGGTTTTAGATTATTAAACCAAAGACTTTCGGATTTATTTTAATTATATTGATTGAGTACTGATGATCTTACCGATGTTGGATACTAGATATAAAGATGTTCTAGAATTCTTATTGATTGAGGACGTTACCCTCTTTAGCTATGATCTTGATTTTAGTTGGATGAATCTGGTTTTGAGGAATCGGCATTGATTTGGTTGACCTGACCTGATAGATCCTAGATACATATCTGATATATTACTTGACTTTGGAATCCTGTGATTGACCTTGATAGAGTGAGAGTGGGTGATAATCTTGATCGAATTGAAATATGAGAATTTGATTATATGTATCAGAACATGTAGTATTTCAGTTATTGAGAGCTGGATATATCGACGACTCAGAGATTATATATATATATCGATGACTTGAAGATCAGAGTAGATTGATAGGGAGAGACTGATTATTGATATATTGAGACGGTGGTTTATTATACCAGATTAGTGATGTGGATTGATACTTGATGTTCTCGATGATTGTATAGAGACTGTTGGTTGATAGATTAGTTACTATTGTATTTTAGTGCAGATGGATGTGAGATATTGACCAGTTCTAGATTAGACTGTCTATTGAGCAGTATCTGGATTCGTTATTGTATAAATCCATGTTATTGAAAGTTACTGGGAAAATATTGTTGGACCGTAACACTTTCATTGTTATATTGTTCTATCATTTATACGGTAATACTGTTCATATTGTCATTGTCACATTGATATTGTTACTGTTACTGTATCGTCCCAGTAATTGACATGACATGGATATTGATTATTATAAATAATAATATACATTGACCGATTTAACTGAATTGAATAATAATAATGTAATTGACAACTTACACTGGGATTGGGGAAATTAATGGAGGAGATAGCGTCTGTATTTTGGGTGGACCTAGGATACAGGTTGCGCAGCCGAGATACGGTTCCACTGCAGGGTTCCGGAGGATGACTGACATCCCGTATTGTTCATATTGTCATTGTATTGACACATTGTTATTGTTATTGATATTGACTACCTAGCGGTAGGACCTGGTTCAGCGCCAGGTGATTGGGCCGTGGTTCCGGGTATGTACGGAACCCACCTAAAGCATGGACAAAGTCTCTTCCACTAATTTCAATAACTTAGGACCCTGATTGACACGTGTGGTAGGCGTAGTATGGGATGCGTCTACTGCATGTGTCAATTGGTGTTCGCTGACATAATAAATGATAATGAACTGTTAATGTATTGTGACTGACTATATCACCTGATTGTACATTTATATCACTATGATAGACAGATTATTGTAACCAGGACCAGATTTATGATCAGGCTTGGATGCCAACCTAGTGACATGTGATAGATTACACGCCTTGAAATTGATTGCATATTTACAGTTGTGCCAGTTATCTTCTACCTGTATTCATGTTGTATTCATATGTGTTACTGTTCAGTTACTTATTTTGTTATTTAGTCTTTTTATCTGCAGTTGCTCTTATTACTATTTATGCACATTGTTCTTCTGCACGAGTTGTTTCCCCTTTACACACACACTCATTATGGTCGCGTTCTGACGACCCTGGGTTTGCACGTCCAGTTATTGGACGATTGTTTCTAATGTACAGGTCTTCGATGAGACGGTACGCCTTGCGAGGAGCTTGGGTCCTCTCCTTTTGATTCTGGTATACTTGCATTTTATTCTTATTATTATTCTTTGATTCCTGTATATTACCTTTGACTTCTATTCAGCTGTCATTTTCTTCCTGCTATTCATTGCTATCATGTGTAGTCTTATATGTATTATTGCAGTGGTCCTTGATTATTATAGTTCTGATTATAGCTTGTTCAGGTTAATTTAGGCTTAGCGTGTATACGTGGGGTATTTTTCTTGCGTATATACGTCGCCGACTCTCGTCGCGACTCCGTTTCCGCGTATTTTGGGAAGCGGGGCGTGACAGTTGTGTCAAAAACCACCACATCAGTTAAAACTTAAACAAAAGATATTGTTCTTTTATTACCTCAAAAGACAATCCTTAGTTTGCGTACATAATCAACCTCACTGGTAAAGAAAATTCTGAATCTGACTCTACTTTCTTTTGAAAATATTTGATGACAGAAAAAAACTCTTGTCCAATATTATTTCTCTTGTGTCGAATAAAATTAATGACTTGTTGTGAACTTACTTGTTCATAACCTTCTCTATGATTCATTACATTAATAACAGGGGCAATGTTCGAAGAACACATTCCTGCATCAACCAAATTAGTCATAATATTTTTGCTCATTTTTTATCAATGTGTCTGATGAGAGTAAAAGTGATGGATCTTATTCAGGCTTGATAAATTATGAGAATACAAATCAATAAACTTGGTGACTACCTAATACTTTCTATCTGGTAATAAACGCAAATGAGTATGCATCTCAGCAGGATACTGAACTGTAACATCCAGTTTAAATAATTCTGATTTAACACTCTAATGACCCAATTATTTGGTATTATACTATAACAAATGATTCACTTTCTCTAGACTAAATAACTCAAATAAGAGGGTATTAGGTTTATAAATAATCTTGTCGATATGTTAATTCATGAATGGGTATATTAATACAATTATAAACTATGGTCATGACACTAATTAAATCCTTTGGGAATATTGGGGGGGTTAGGTATGCATGTGTAGAAAGATCAAGAGTTAGGATCTTCTTGTTTTTAGAGGGGGGCATGTGGCTAAATGGGAAACTAGTATAGACATGTGGCAAAAGGAGAAAATAAGAAATGAAAGAAATTACTATAAAGAAAAGCCCCAAATACCCATCTTACCCACATTTTCTCCTATCAGAATTTTTTCCTCTCCCTCATAGTTACCCAAAATACCTAGATCCCTAAATCCTCATCTCCTTCTTGAGTAAATCCCCCACAAGAATTGGCTCTTTTTCGCTCTCTCCTTCTCCCTCTCCCTACCCTCTCATCACCTTCGGCGGCAAGGGAGGGCACAGGCCGCGCCTCACGCGCGGGCACGGCCGGCGACGGCGCGGGCACGGCCGGCGACGGCGCGCAACCTTGAGGGGTTTTTTTGGGTTCTAGTTCAAGAAAAGGAGGGAAAGTTTCATCCAAGGCTAGATCCAAGAGAGGAGGATTGATTTTAGACCAGATCTGAAATTTAAAAGCCAAAAATCAACACCCAAAGAGTATCAATTCATGCTGAAGATTTAACAAGGTGATTTTTAGAGAAAACCTTAGTAATCTCCTAAAATTTTAGATGATTATGATGATGATATAAAGTTTCATGTTTCAATCACAAGGGCTATTGTTCGGAAGGACAAGCGAAGGATATCTAGTGGAGGAATTTGCTATAGACAAGTGAGTAAACTCTCAACCTTAAACTTGCATTAAGCTATGCGATGTTATTTTAGGAAAAGAACTCATTATAGTTCGATTAGGCGCTGTTTTTACATAATTCCTCTAGTGGGGACTAGGATTGGTTGAATAATTGGGTGACTTTAGTAGTTATAAATGGTATATACAAGGAATCAAGAAATTAGTTAAATGTTAATTGAAAAAAAAGAAGCACAACACGAAGGAAAAAAAAAAAAACGAAGACCAAGTAGAAATTGTTGAATCGATTATAAGTATATGTATTTAGACGGAATATAGCATGGAATTGGATTATTATGGTTGATAGTAGATTTGGATGTATTTTAGTGATGCATCTTATGTTAGGGTATAATATTTTTCCTTACATATTTATATGTTTGGCATATCAATATAATTAGTATAATTCCATATGAGTAATAAATTATGTAAGTAGTTGATTATGAGTTGTATGTGTTGGGTTACTAATTTTGGGAGTGTTAGAAAGAAGGAAGGGGCCGGCGGGAGCCGGTGGAGTTAGAAGACGGTGTCATTGAAAAGTGTTGTATGGAAGGAAGGAGTCGGCGGGAGCCGGTGGAGTTAGAATACGGTGTCATTGAATAAGTGTTGAAAAGAAGGAAGGGGCTGGCGGAAGCCGGTGGAGTAGAAGATGGTGTCATTGAAGAGTGTTGCATAGAAGGAAGGGACCGGCGGGAGCCGGAGGATAAGAAGACGGGGTATTCATGTTTGGTTTATCTATCGATTTAACTATACCTTAGTTATTGTAAGAACTAGTTGACATAAGTAAAGTATGCATTTCCGGATCCCTAATAGGGAAGAATTAAATGGTAGCTATAAGTCGATAGTATGCAACTATAGAAACATATATATATATATATATATATATATATATATATATATATATATATATATATATATATATATATATATATATATATATATATATATGAGAATACAAGAATAATGACATATGGTAGTTGAGACATCTTATGAAACTTTGCCCTAATCACAACAATTACTATTTATGAACCTTTACTTCCTAATGATTAAGTGTGAAGAATTCTAATATATTGAAATAAGAGTTTACTCATTGAGCTTCCAAGCTCACCTATTATTGCTTAAACATTTTCAGGGCAAACCAAGGGCAAGGATCTTGCTTGAAGAAGAGGTGGATGTAATGGAGAACCGGAGCTAAACTCACTAATAGAATATTGATTCCTTGAGAATGTTTTGTTCTTTTGTTATCTTTTTGTGTAACTTATATGTACATGAATGGATAAATTTTAGTTTAGTAATGGTGTAGTAGTTATGAACTAGAAGTACGTAAGTAAAGTCTGGACTCATGGTTGTAAAAGCTCATTCCCAATGTTCCTCTATTTACAAGTTATGGCATGGGCACGAGTTACCAAGTTAAGTTCTCTCTTGTGAGTTTTTGATTATATCATTGTAAATATACTGCGTGGGTATTGATTTATATTTATACTTGTTGTTGAGACTGATGATAAGCCATGTGGGCTGGTAATTAAATGTACTATCATTGGACAAAGTGACAAAATACAGAGGAGATGCTGTCGAAAATTTTTGAGAAATAGGATATGATTATGATATCTATTGATTAATAAAGATATTTATATCAAATGAAGATATTGAGAACTGGGACCGTTACATGAACTCTAGTATCAATACGAAACTCTAGTATCAATACAACGGTTGACGGTAAGCCTTTCTTGTCTTTTATTACCCAACTTCTTCACACCCTCCTTATTGCAATAATATTTTCTACAAATAACTGTATGTTGAGGCCTCCGTGAATTATCTATTCTTTTTTTCTCATGTCAAAACCTTTATTCCTTGCATAAGCATTGTAGAAGTTGTATGCTTCATCATCTATTACAAATTCCTATTCTAAAAAAATAACTACACTTCCAGACATTTCACCATGCAAATTCATTTCCTACCAAAAATTGTTATATTAAAATAAAAGAAATAATTGAGAAAAGTAACATAAATAAAATAATTAAAGACTATGACCTTAGTCGCACTTCCACACAAATTTTAGGAATGTAGTCGCACTACTGTAGATGTTTTTAATATTACGAAAAGTGTTTTATTAAATACTGTGACTATTGTCGCAATCTTTAAATAATTAATGACTACAAGATAGACAGAAACTTTAATATATTAAGGGACTGCGACTAAGATCGCACACCTAATGTAATTATAAACTGCGACTAAGGTCGTAGTTTAATAGAATTGTGAAAAATTATTAAAAACTGCGACCTAGTCGCATTCTTTAGGATGTTTATAATATTACAGAAAGTGTTTTTTTTAAATACTGCGACTATTGTGGCAGTCCTTAAAAAATTAATGACTATAAGATAGACAAAAATTTTAATGTATATTAGGACTGCGACTAAGGTTACACACCTAATGTAATTATAGACTGCGACTAAGATCGCAGTTTAAAAGAATTGTGGAATTATTTGTTAAAAATTACGACCTTAGTCGCATTCTTTATTATAAATTTTTTTCTAGGTTGCAGTCTCATCTAGGACACCAAATATTTTTTTCAATTACAATTGCGACGAAGAATAACATAAATAAAAACAAAAAGAATACTAACCTCTTGATCCTTAACCAAAGATCTCCCTCATGCTAGATTTATTATATTTTTTGATGAAATTGATCTTGATGATAACTGATTCATATTCAGATGGGAGAAAGGGGGTGGAGTTGACAACGAGATGGAGTGGCGGGAGATGAATTATGGTTGGGGCTTGACGTAAAATACAGGCCGGGAGAAATCTGAAGGAGAGCTCAATGGAGATCTGATGGAGATTTAAATCTGCGAACTCAAAATCAATATCTGATCCCGCTTTTATTAGAACGACGTTCTCTGCCAATTTGGAATCCAGATCTGACAGCGCAAGACATAGAGAGAGAGATAGAGAAATAGAAAAGGGAGAAAATAATAATAAAAAAATATAAAACTAATCTCATCCCCAGAAAACTATCTATTTTGAACAGGAGGGGCTTTTAGTAATTTTAATTATTTTCAAAAGTGGGGTCATCATTACGGTTACCGAAGATTGTGACACATATTGTGCCACGCACTGCCGGCTGAGAGACACTATCAGCTGTCGGCTGATATATGTTTTTTTTAATACACATATATAGACTTGGGTACATGCGGAAGGATTTAGCCCGAATTTCTCTCACTCAAACCCAATCCCACGACATTCAAATACAAGATTCATTCTATTGTAGTTGATCTACATTGTTTAAAGTAATTAAAAATAAAAAATCAAGTGTTTTGAATACTTTTTACCCAACCATCAAGAAGGCGCAAAAGGAACGGCTGAACATAGTATTTTACTTAGATTTATGACTTTTGACATATAAATTCTCGATCCGACCATTTGATCACGATCTAAATATTTAAAAAATATACACCAATTTTTATTAGGTTTCAAATATTATACACCGTTAAACTAAGCAACCCACTATTTTGACCGTCATTTTGCACCTATTTCATGGATGGGCAAAAACTATTCAAAACATATGATTTTTAATTTTTAGTTACTTTAAATAATGTCGATCAACTTTAACGGAGTTGATCTTGTATTTGAATGTTGTGAGATTAATTTTGTGTGAGAAGAACGAACGCCCCCAAGTCTATATCTCTATATATAAATATATATAAACTTGTTGAGATCTGCATATGTAAGTTAAAGACCCAAACAGAGTTAAAAGTTTCTTATTAAGTTTTGTTTTACTGCACATTACAGTACTCGACACAATAAGAGAAAAATAGACGTATCGAACAAACTTCTAAATGATTAGCTAGAAAGCAAATAAGAGGATTCATTTGTCAAAAAGACAGCAGTTAATCATTAGATTTACTTTATTTTGGAGAAAAAAAGTGGCAAACTGAAGAAATTACCAATTATGATTACAAGGGTCTAGGAATTAGCCTCAACTAGAACTCTTTAAGTGTCCTGAATTCAGCTTCTATGGAATCATCAATGGTGCTAGCTAGTGAAGTCACATCTTGCAAGATCACCCCAGATGAGCATGTGGAGTAATAGCATTTGCTTGTTGCTTGAATCTTGACACATCACTTTCTCGTATTAATCTTTGCTACTCATAAAGCGCAGGGGAAACCGAAGAAAACATGAATAGAGGTAATACGATAAGATATAGAGGCTAAAAGTCTTAGTGAAGACATATTGCTCAATAAGAATGAGTGGAGAAAGTTGATCCATGTGCTCGATCTGGCGTAATTCTCTTTTGGTGCATGTAGCCTACCCCAAATACTTAGGACAGATGGCTTAGTTGTTTGTTATCTTTGCTAGTCATAAAACATGAAGTATGGAGCTCTAAGTACTTCTCTTCAGTTTTTGGACACTGCTAGTGTTTTAAATTTGGCATTGACCTCTCAAAAAACAAATGGAAAAAGAAAAAAGAAAAAGAAAGAAAAAGGGGGGAAAAATATAAATTTGTGGTCATAAGTTTAAGGCTTGCTCGCATTAATGGGCTGAAAAAAGCCCAACTAAATGTTCAATTACCCTCCCGACAACATGGGCCAAACAATTGCACATCTAAGTAATCCAAAATTTATCATAATAAATAAAATGATGCTCTTC
The DNA here is from genome assembly GCA_038442645.1 of Agave tequilana. Classification (NCBI taxonomy): domain Eukaryota; kingdom Viridiplantae; phylum Streptophyta; class Magnoliopsida; order Asparagales; family Asparagaceae; genus Agave; species Agave tequilana. The sequence goes on from JAVJIF010000479.1 coordinate 113,077, forward strand.
TAAATTGTTACGGCCCATCTCTTATAACTAAATACTCTTGAGGACTTGTTTACCATCAAGAGTTATGGGGTGTTAACGATATGTTTTGTGAGGTAACCATAACACCTCACTGACACATGCGATGAGGGGGTGTTATTTACAAGTTACACGTTATCTGTTAATTCTAAGTCATTTTAGGTGCTTCGTGGGAGTTAGCAGCAGCTACGCACTTAATACCTTCCAACTCCTGTTATCAGTGGCAAACTTGCAACTCATTTCTTTTTAATAGTCATTCCCACGATATGGTGAAGTTAATGAAGTTAAGATCAACTTTGATGAACAGTTTGAAGAGGACAATTCAGACATCAATGACTTGAGGAGTTTGGACCTTTTCATCCACCATCGTTTTCAGTGAATTGTTCAAGACGTTGTCATAACTATTCACTACTTGATTCGGTGCGATTTTTGCCAGAATTTTGAAACCGCACCGCTTCGGATCTCTAACCAAACCGAAATCGAACAAAAATTCGGTTTAGATTCCGCTGATCGGCGAGCCGGGGGCGGGGTGGGGGGGGGGGGGGGGGTGGACGGCGAGCGCGGGGGTGGCGTAAGAGAGTTTGTGAGTGAAGGAAGAGAGATTGAGAGGGGGGGGGGGGAGGGAGTTTTCGGTTCAGTTCGGTTTACCAATCTCCACAAATTGTGGAAACCAAAGGGAAACATACTCTCTATAACCGGTTCGGGTTGGTTCAGTCGTTAATCGGTTTACCCGAACTAATGCTCACCCCTACTTGATTCATGGAGATAGAAAGTTCTTCATGTTTAACTTCTGCAAATATGCAAATGTACCAAGTAACATGGAACAACCTTTTTATCTATAAAGATTCATAGTTGAGGACAAGTTATAGGGCGTGTTTGTTTCGCCGCAAAACGCCGCAAAACGAAGTCGTAAAACTTCTTTTCCATTTTCCGCCGTTTGTTTCGCTGAAAAACAAGTTGCAAAATGCAATTCTTCTTTTCCCACTTGCAGTTGCTACAGTTAAATTTGTGGTCATGTAAATCTCACTTTTACACTCATATTTTCCCATTTGCAGTTGCTACAGTTAATTTTGTGGTCATGTAACTCTCACTTATAGTACACTTACAGTTCAAAACAGTTACTTGATAATCAATATATAATTTAATATTATTAAATATTTAATATTTTAAATAGTGTTCAATTTCTTATTTAATTATTTAATTATTTTATATTTTATATTTTTAATTTTTTTATTGCTTTAATATTTAATATTTTACTATTTTAATTTACTATTTTTATTTAATATTTTATCTAATACTTTATTATATTACTTATTCCATTTTTAATTATTTTATTTAGAGTTAATATTTTATTAATATAACAATATTATACTTTAATATAAAATTACTATATATTTAATTATTTATTTTTTAATATAAAAAATTACTTTATTAATATCATAATATATTTTATTATTATATTAATATTTTATTATGTTAATATTGTAATAATAATTCAGTATAATAATACTATAATGATAATTTATTATTAAATTATAATTATATTTTACTTTGTTAATTTTATATTTTTATAATATTACAATAATATTATAATAAAATTTATATTATAATAATTTTCAAGTATTTTTAATATTATAATATTATAACTATATTTTATTATTGTTGTAAGATTTTTTAATATTTATATTTTATTAGTATTCTTAAATTTTATTAATGTTCTTTAGATTTTCTTAAAATTTTATATTATTTATTTAGTTAATATTTTAGTAATATTTTACTATTTATACAAATATTTTATTAATATTATTGTTATAAATAAAATATTAAGATTATTAATTTTTTATCTCAAATTTATTAATACAATTTAATTTGCAACAGTAGATTTAATTTAATAGTATTTATAATATTTAAATCACTGCTACAGTTAATTTTGTGGTCAACTTTTCCACTTACACTTTTACATTACCAGCCAAACACCGTAAAACACAATATACTTTACCATTTACACTTTCACTTTATCAACCAAACACCGTAAAACACAATATACTTTTCCATTTACACTTCACTTTATCAACCAAACACCGTAAAACACAATATATTTTCTCTGCTACAGTTCACTTTTTCCATTCTCATTTTATGACTTACGACTTGCGACGTTTTGCAACGAAACAAACAGGCCCATAACCAAAACCAAGCATTTGAGACGCACATGTACGTGTATAACTAAGTAACATGTTTGTATTTCTAAGGCCAAAAAAAAGCTTCATTAGGAGAAAGAACGAAGAACGAATTGCTGAATGTTCTTAAGATTAGAATTTATATTTTCTTATATGATGAGAAAGAGAAAATATCATGCCGCTTGAGAATCTGGTTGACACTCTCAAGTGCCTAACATCAAATACCAAATACAATTTTCATAGAAATCAGGCAAAAGACACAACAAACAACAAACAAACAACAACAATAAGCAAAAGACACAACCATAAACTTAAATTTTACATGCTTCCTTGTTAATGCAGACGAAAGCATTTCAAAGCAAAATATAATACCGAGTAGAATGAACAATTTTGCTAGGTTTGATCTAAGGCCGCTTCTTCATATGAGCTGCCTTATTCTCTAGTGACCCACCAATACCACCGCCTCCACCACTTCTATGTCCGGCAACGCCTCCAACTCCGCCGTGATCACCGCCATTGTGTTTTCCGTGATTATGTTTTTTGTGTCCATTTTGTTTTTGTGTCCGTTTTTTCCCTTACCGCCGCCCTTGCCAATTCCTCCGCCAATGCCAGTACCACTTCTGCCTCCGGGTACACCACTGCCTCCGCCGATGCCACCGCCAGGCCCTCCACTGCCTCCTCCGCCAACCCCACCCCCGGCGCCGCCTCCTTCGCCAACCCCACCACCGACACCACCGCCAGCTCCTCCACCTCCACCAATGCCGCCACCTCCTCCGCCGCCAATGCCGCCACCAGCGCCACTTCCTCCGCCAAACCCACCACCGACACCACCACCAGCTCCTCCGCCTATTCCACCCCCAACACCCACGCCACCACCAGAACCACCACCTCCACCAAACCCACCACCGCCACCAACTCCACCAGCTCCGCCAGCTCCACCACCAGCTCCACCACCTCCACCAAATCCGCCGCCTGCTCCACCACCTCCGCCAATTCCACCACCACCACCGGCCCCACCTCCTCGCCTATTCCACCACCGGCTCCCCCACCTCCGCCTATTCCACCACCGGCTCCGACTCCACCTCCGCCACTATTCCACCACCGGCTCCGACTCCACCTCCGCCGCCACCACCTCCACCAATCCCACCACCAGCTCCCCCACCTTCGCCAATCCCCCACCGGCACCACCACCTCCGCCTATCCCACCACCGGCTCCGACTCCACCTCCGCCACCTATCCCACCACCGGCTCCGACTCCACCTCCGCCACCACCACCTCCTCCAATCCCACCACCAGCTCCCCCACCTTCGCCAATCCCCCCACCGGCTCTGACTCCACCTCCGCCACCTATCCCACCACCGGCTCCGACTCCACCTCCGCCACCACCACCTCCACCAATCCCACCACCAGCTCCCCCACCTTCGCCAATCCCCCCACCGGCACCACCACCTCCGCCTATTCCACCCCACGGCCGCCGCTGCAGCCTATTCCACCACCAACTCCACCCCCACCTCCAACACCTATTCCTCTGCCCGTGCCACTACCAACTCCAGCCCCAGCGCCAGCTCCACCGCCTACTCCGACACCAATGCCCCCACCACCTCCGCCACCAATCCACAACCTCCACCAATGCCAGCACCACCACCTGCTCCACCACCAACTCCACCACCAGCACCACCACCAATTCCACCTCCAGCTCCACCACCTCCGCCACCACCAGCTCCAATGCCGGCACCACCTCCACCGCCCTCGCCTCCATTTTCAACACGGCGTTTAACGCTCTTTCCAGAAATCCCAACTTCAAAAAAACCGCCGGCGCCCTTCCCAAAACTGAAAGACCTCCCAAAGCTCCACCCATTGCCGAAGTGCCAACTCCAACTCGGCCCGGACTCAAAGAAAAACTCTGGTTTCTTCACCTCATCACCATTCTTTCCCGTCTTTGGTGAAGGCTCACCGCAAATTCCACTAAGAACAGAGCAAACCAAAATTAGAAACAGGACACTTGAAGCTAGAGAATTAGAGGCCATTTTATTAAAATTAAAAACTTCGAATGTATCATTCAGAGTGCAAATTGAGAGTATAAATAGGTAATTTTGATCTAATTAAATTAATCTTTTGCGGAATTAAATGCTCCACCGTTGGCTTTTGGATGAGCTGCATCATATTCTACGTGACTCCGTTCAATATGGCCATCTTCTTCATTGCTCTTTTCTCACTGACCTCCGTGATGGATGCATGCAAACATTAACGTGCAGAAATAAAACAGGTAGCAAGCTGGAAAGAGCAGAGAAGAGAGAGGGGGATGCACATTTTTCTTGGGATTAAATTTGATTAATTCTTCAACTTTTGCAGCTGCTTGGTCTTGTGAAGTGTGATCTTTTGGGACTCAGAATTTCTTTTTTGGGGTTGTTGATTGAAAGGAGATGAGTAAGTGGGAGCCATTGGTGGTTGGTTGTTTATTTGTTGGTAGAAATGAGAATGAGGAGAGTTTGAAGGGTGACAGCTTTAATTCACTTGGCAACTGGATCAAAGTTCACGGGGTTCCTTCATGCATGGCTCTTTGCTGCAGATTGCAGAAGCAGCAGAAACACGCAGAATTTGGAGGCCGTCCTTGGTTTTGGACATATTTTGATGTTTTTTCATCTCTTTTATTTATTACTATTACTATTATTTTTTTTGATAAATTGCAAGAATTATCTAGCACTTTCAAATTTTCATAATATATTTCTCTATTGTATACTTAGGATTAGCCTAGAACCAATGCTCAATTTTTATTGAGTTTGGTAGAAAATGGCTCTATACTATCAACAAGTCCACAAAATCGTCTCTCTAATATTATCTTTGATTTTAATATTTAAGAGTGTCATCGGCCGTCACCAGACTTGAACCCGGAACACGCCACAGCTCACTCTCATTCTTTTAGCTGTGAGTCAGACATCACTAAGCTATTTTCGCCAAATTTATATAGAGGAAAGTTTTTTTGTTTTGAATTCAATAGAATAAAAATGTTATTCTAAACCTTAATAGGTATAGAAAAAAGATTTTACTGCCTTTTAATGAAAAAGGATTTTATATATTTTGCATTTGAAAAGAAAAGTTACATTTGCTAGCTTGCCTATAAATTCTTGATTCTCTATGTAAATACGAATGAAAATGGTAAAACAGGGAACTGGATTTTGTAAACATAAGAAGTTTTTCTTTTATTTCTCTCAGAGAAGTTCTTGATTCTCAGAGAAAATACATGAGAAATACTTCAAAGTCTTTCTGATCTATTGTTACAAAAGATTTACTCAACACAACATCCGTAGTAAACAAATTCAGCATGTTATGTATATTTTATTTTTAAAAAAAATGATTAGTTCAAAGGACTTAATTTTTTTGAAGAAAATAATAGGTATAACAGTTAAAAATCAATCAAATATCATGAGATTCGATCGTACATGTTATTATTTATTTATTTTTTTTGCCAAATAAAGCAAATTAGCAAGAAAATCATGTAACCAGAGACCGTTAATATTTTTTTTTTTTTTATAGTCAGCTTATGCAATCAAAAGAAATTACAAAGCAGTCAAGTGACACCCTCAAAGAGGGGGATCAACTTCACGCAACACCACTTTGTCATGTTCAGTCAGTTCCTAGTTTTTGGGTCTGTTTGGTTGTCGTAACTGGCCGTAATTCGTAGTTGTAATTGGTAAAGTCTTTTACAATTGTAAATGAGTTACATGTATGTAAATTTTACGGTGTTTGGTTGGTAATATAAAATTGTAAAGTGAGAAAGTGTATTGTACTTTACGGTGTTTGGTTGTCGTAATGTATAAGTCGTAAATAAAAAAGTTGACCACAAAATTAACTATTTGGTGATTTTAAAAGTTTTAATACTGCAAATAAATATTAAAAAGTTAAATATTAAAAAAATTTAATATTAATATAAAAAAATATTACAAATTTGTATCACCACAAAATTAACTGTAACTGGGCTGTAAGTGAGTGGTAACTGGGTTACAAGTGAGTGTTAGTTGAGTTACGTAAGTCTTTTACGAATTACGGTCCAAACAAACGCCGTAATTGTAACTGGGTAGTAAGTCATTTATGAATTACGGAGTTTTACGCGGAAAAAACGGCCCCTTTGTCGTGTTTAGTCAGTTCCTTGTTCAGACCATCGAGATCAGATAAGAAAGCCATCGAGATCAGATAAGAAAGCTAATACTTGATACAAATGTTCTGACAATTCTGTTTTTGAGCCAGTGGGTTCAAGTGGGTTTTTAAGTTTATGGGCCTGAATTTGGCCACGGAAGGCCAGCCCATTGAGCGCCTCGATGGCCCTTCATTCTGATCGAGTTAATTGATTACAACCGTTCGATCAGGAGCCCGGCTTCGAATTGAAAATTTTAAACCGAGATCCTTCCCGCCTCTGGACCGCGCTATAAAATGAGGGCGATCGCCATCAGCTTCGCGAGCACGCGTCCATTTCTCTTCTCCTTTTACTTCGAGTTCGATTCCTTTTGCTTTCGCTCTGAGCTCTCTCGAGATGGAGAATTCGAAGGAGATGATCGCAGCCTCTTCACCGTCCAAAGACCTCGCCATCTCCGAAGCTGATTCTGTTCTCTCTGCTCTCATCTACGGTAACGATTCTCTTCAGAAACCCTAGATTTTGATCGAATTAGTGAAATTCAAGAAATTACTTATATGGTAAAAAAAAATTGTTCAATATTATGGAGATGTTACGGTTCTAGATTTTTCTTAGCTAATATAGGGTAGATCGGTGATAATTGGTGAGAACTTGGTTAGATCGGTGGTACGTGCTTGTGGATCTGAGGGATTACGTTAATTTTGTTGAATTTTAATGAATGTGAAGGATTTCTTCTACTAGCGTTGCTCATACTTTGGATCTTCAGTTCTCTTCGCGATCTAGATAAGATTGTTGAGAAATTATGTCAATTTTGTTGATCTGAACGATTTCTTCCCTGGATTCGTTGCTGAGTCTTCATCTTTGGTTTGTGAAGATATTTGGTCGAAATTTTTGGATTTCTTAACATATTTGGTATATATTAGTAGTATATGCTTGTAGACCTGAGAAATTTAGTCAATGTTGTGAATTTGAATGAATTTGCGGATACTGCTAGAAACGGTACTGATCTTAGATTCTTAGTATTTTAAGATTTCCTTATGATCTTGTGGAGATCATGTGAGAACAAACTGCTGGATTTCTTTGATTAGTGAGAGACTTTATTAAGACTCTAGGCTTTCTTTTGATTTGTGAATATTTTCTATTTCATGACATCATTTGATTATTTGAGGGTTTTCTGCTTTGTATCTTGAAGCTTTTAGTTAACTTTAAAGCTCGGATCTTGTCGAAGTATAAATCCATCAGATTGTGGTTCAGATCTTGTGGAGTTTCAATAAACCAAATGGATTCTACTTTGACTAGCTGGATGCTTTTGCCATCTGTAAAGGTCTTGTTATGTTGAAATTTGTATGTTTAGTGAATGAAATGATTTCACATCTTCGAACTGAGAAACCTTCACTTCGATTTTTGTTAGCTTCAATAATACGATAATACTCTATACTCTTAGGATCTATTCTCGTCCGAAGAGTTATAGTTTGGTCTATGCTCTTTGGAATCATGTTGATTATATTTTGAGCATACATGTTCCATATGTTAAACTTATTATGTTTTAAAGTTTAATTTAATTTAGTCCTAATCAAGTCAATTGGATATTTGCACCCACTCACTTTAACCTATGTTGTTTGACCTAATAAAGAATTGATCTAAGCCTAAATGATTTGGGTCTATACACGTTTTCAATTACATTTAATTATGAGTGTATTTAAATTAAAATGTGGGACTCATCTACACGTGTGGAACTCGTGTTATTAATCAAGTGTCTACATCTATGATGAGTTGAATTAGGAGTCCATGATGCTATATATATCATGGATAGGGTTCTCTCCACCACAATGACCTAATCTCTCTCTTGGAAGCCTCTCATTTCCTCTAAGGATCAAGAAGAGAACTTGATGGCTGGAGAGAAAAATCTTCTCTCTATTACGGTGTCTTCGAGATCGTGCAACATTTGACATCCTTTTCGTGATGGAATCAGGTATGTCTAAAACCTTCCTTCCCTTTGATCTTGACAAAGAAGCTATTTCATATATGAGATCTTTTTTGCATAATTATTAAATCTAACAATTGGTATCAGAGTCATCTTTTTATCGGATCATCAGGATCTATAGAAATTTCAATTTCGATCTATAAATATCATGAATAATTCTCCCCTTGATTCAATAAATATTTGTGTCTCATATATTGAATTAAAAGTTTAAAAAGGATGATTTTATGAAATTTACATGTATATATTTTTTCTTGTGTTATCCTTTATTTAATTAAACAGAAAATTAAAAAAATCAAAAAAAGGATGCAAGCGCTGCATCAGGCACGCATGCATGCAGGTGCTTGCCTGCATACATGCGCCCGCATGCCATGCAAAAGCTTGCATAAGGGGAGCTCCTACATGGGCCAGCCAGGGGAGCTACATGTATTTTTTTTTGTACATCATGCTAATTTTTTTTGATATCATGCATGAATAATTCTTTGCTTGTATGCATGCATGTGTGCAGCTGCCGGCGCATGTCACCGGCCACCATGAGCTAGAGGTGATGGCAAAATGAATTAAAAAATAATTATTTTGGATTTCTTAATTTAGTGAGATTATGAGATTATTAGGATTAAAAAATTTAGAAATACAATTATACTCTAATAAGGAAGCCTACTCCTAATTAATCTCATATTAAAGTTTTAATTAAGATTGTTGAGAATGATTTGGGTTTTAAGATTGAGATAGAATTCTAATCTATTAAGAGAATTTTGGAATATAATTCTACTCAAATAAAGGAACCTAATCCCAATTAATCTCACATAAAGCTAATCAGATTTTATTCAGTTTATTAAACCCGACCCATTAAGAAAATTCATAACTTAATCATTGCGGGTTGGGTCTAATCCAAAACTCGATAAGCACTACAGATTCGTTTTACTAATAGAAACTTCAATTAGCCTTTGACCTCTGTTTTAGGCATGTAAACAGCTGTTTTGAAGCTCTTGATGAGCACTACAATATTACAGGCACTAGACATGACAAACAATAGTTAGTTGACATAAAAAACATTGAAGCGTTTATTTACCATGATAATGTGTATCCTTGTATGCTTTCACTTTATCATTATTTATATAGCATATAATGTTCTAACATGATGGATATTGATGTTAACTACAGTAAAAACACACAGATAAAAATATATACATGTTCAAGTTAAAAAAATTTATAAAAGCTTATTTAATTGCGGATATAGTTCATGCGGACAATAGCCGACCCAAAGGATGACTATTGTTTGGCCGAATTATGCACGCTGTCAGATACTTGATGTAAGTAATGCAAGTGGGAGAACCTTACTGTGTGATAATCGGTCCAAAGGAAGGTTGTCACACTATAAGCCTATATTGCATTACCCTCATAAACTAGTCCGACGGCGGAATAAGAATCAATATGCTCAGATTTGTGTGGCCCATGCGTGTGGCAATCAGCCCAAAGGAAGGTTGTTATTAGGCCGGGTCATTACATATATTATATGGTCGATATAGATAACTTAAACTTTTAGACCAATTTTATAAAGGGACAGTCAGCCCAAAGGAAGGTTGTTCTCCTACATACGACCTATACTTTAGGGTATCTATATTTGGTCAGTAAATGTTGACATAAAGAGACAATTTGTTCTGAAAGTTTAGCCAGCAACTTTATCAGTTAATTGGTTGTATTATCTGAAATTCAATTTTTATGGCTATTACAGTAGAATTTTGTTAATGCAATATTTATGTCAAATTAATGAGAAATTGTACACTTATGTTGTCTAAATTGAATGGTATAAATTTTAAGAAGTGATAAGATCACGTAAAAGATCATTCTTGAATTCATGGACCTAGACACATCTTAAGGACTGATGGACATCTACTATCACTAACAAAAGTTCAGTTAAAAAAGGTCAATTATGATTAGTGAGAGAGGTCTTACAGGATGTACCTAATGGTCATAAATCATACTATTTCTATAATTATTAGGGGTTCTATATTTGATAAAGTAAGTGCTAAGAGTTTTCTAGCTGAAGTAGTCGACCAGTTTATTAAATCGGATAAAGTTGAGGTTAGTACGCATCTTAGCAAGCTGATAAATATATGCTACAATGGTAAAGAAAACATAAAGGAGTACATTATGAAAATGTCCAATCTTGTTTCTAAATTAAAAGCACTGAAATTGAAACTCTCTGAAGAGATTTCAGTGCACTTTATTCTAATCTCTTTTCTTTTAAAGTATAGCTCATTTCAAGATTATTTATAATGCTCAAAAGAAAAAGTAGAGTCTCACTGAGCTCATTAGTCTATATCTGAAAAAAGAGATATTGAAACAAGAAAACACTGAAAGTGCTCACTTAGCATTTAGGGTAACATTTCTAATAAGAAAAGAAAAAGTATAACTAAAGGGAGGAACATAAACATCACTATAGTTGTTGATTCTAAGAAAATGGAGGATAATAAGTCTAAGGTCATTGCATACTTCTTCTGTAATAAAGTAGGCCACCTCAAGTAGGATTGCATAAAGTATCAGAAATGGCTAATTAAGAAGGGTATATCTCATATTTATGTTTGTTTTGAAATTAATTTAGCTTTAGTGTCACACCATACATAGTGGATAGATAATTCGCATAAGCGATTCAATGCAAAACTTTCAAATCCAAAAGAGACCTAGCCTAGTTGAACGATAAGCATACATGGGTGATGGAAATAAAGTTGCAGTTGAAGCTGTTGGAGTTTGTAAGCTTAGATTCGATTTTAGATTTTTGTTTTAGATTTGGATGAGACTTTATATGTATCGTCTTTTTAGGCGAAATCTTATTTTTATTTCATTCTCAGACGGATCTGTTTTTATTGTCACTCTTGATAATGAAATGTTTAGTCTACTTTTCAAATCTAAAGTTATTGGTACTAGAATTCTGACTGATTGCTATATATAAACTGAAACTATATATTTCATATACTGAATTTTTATTTGTGAATGCATAGGCACTAAGCGAACAGTAATTAAAGAAATATTAGAAAGTTTAGTGCTAGACAGACTTCAGGTGTCTTGGATTTCGTGTATATGGACATCTGTATCCATTCCCTATAGATTTTTGAAATGGTCACAATATTTCATCACTTTTATAAACGATTATTCTCGTTATGGGTACCTATACTTGTTTGATGAGAAATCTCAATCACTGGACATGTTTAAAATTTATAAAGCTGAAGTTGAAAATCATCAGAATAGAAAGATTAAAGTCATGAGATCTGACCGTAGTGGTGCGTACTATAGCAGATACGACATATCATGTAGATATTAGGACCTTTTGCTAATTTTCTAAAAGAATGTGGTATTGTAGCTCAGCACACCATGTCGGGCACACCTCGTCAAAATGATATTGCTGAGGGACAAAATCGCACACTAAAAGATATGGTTAGAAGTATGATAGCTCACACTATTCTATCAGAGTCATTATGGAGTGAAGGATTAAAGACGCGATAGTTTACCTCCTTAATAGAGTACCAAGCAAAATAGTGACTAAAACCCTATATGAGTTATGAACTGGAAAATCTCCCAGCATTCGGCATCTTCATGTTTGGGATTGTCCAGCGAAGCTCAGCCATATATACCACATGCGAAGAAGTTGGACTCAAGGACAGTTAGTTGTTTCTTCGTAGGGCCTGTTTGTTTCGTTGCAAAACGTCGCAAGTCGTAAGTCGTAAAATGAGAATGGAAAAAGTGAACTGTAGCAGAGAAAATATATTGTGTTTTACGGTGTTTGGTTGATAAAGTGAAGTGTAAATGGAAAAGTATATTGTGTTTTACGGTGTTTGGTTGATAAAGTGAAAGTGTAAATGGTAAAGTATATTGTGTTTTACGGTGTTTGGTTGGTAATGTAAAATTGTAAGTGGAAAAGTTGACCACAAAATTAACTGTAGCAGTGATTTAAATATTATAAATATTATTAAATTAAATCTACTATTGCAAATTAAATTGTATTAATAAATTTGAGATAAAAAATTAATAATCTTAATATTTTATTTATAACAATAATATTAATAAAATATTAGTATAAATAGTAAAATATTACTAAAATGTTAACTAAATAAATAATATAAAATTTTAAGAAAATCTAAAGAACATTAATAAATTTTAAGAATACTAAAAAATATAAATATTAAAAATCTTACAAAAATAATAAAATATAGTTATAATATTATAATATTAAAAATACTTGAAAATTATTATAATATAAATTTTATTATAATATTAAAAAATCTTACAAAAATAATAAAATATAGTTATAATATTATAATATTAAAAATAGTTGAAAATTATTATAATATTATTGTAATATTATAGAAATATAAAATTAACAAAGTAAAATATAATTATAATTTAATAATAAATTATCATTATAGTATTATTATATTGAATTATTATTATAATATTAACATAATAAAATATTAATATAATAATAAAATAATTATTATATTAATAAAGTAATTTTTTATATTAAAAAATAAATAATTAAATATATAATAATTTTATATTAAAGTATAATATTGTTATATTAATAAAATATTAACTCTAAATAAAATAATAAAAAATGGAATAAGTATTAATAAAATAATAAAGTATTAAATAAAATAGTAAATTAAATAGTAAAATATTAAATATTAAAAACAATATTAAAAACAATAAAAAATTAAAGATTAAAAATATAAAATAATTAAATAATTAAATAAGAAATTGAACACTATTTAAAATATTAAATATTTAATAATATTAAATTATATATTGATTATCAAGTAACTGTTTTGAACTGTAAGTGTACTACAAGTGAGAGTTACATGACCACAAAATTAACTGTAGCAACTGCAAGTGGAAAATATGAGTGTAAAAGTGATATTTACATGACCACAAATTTAACTGTAGCAACTGCAAATGGGAAAAGAAGAGTTGCATTTTGCAACTTGTTTTTCAGCGAAACAAACAACGGAAAATGGAAAAGAAGTTTTACGACTTGCGTTTTGCGGCGTTTTGCGGCGAAACAAACACGCCCGTAGTATATTCTGAGAGGTCTAGAGGCTTTAGACTTTACTGTTCCTCCACTAAGAACATAATAGAGACGGATAATGCTAAATTTATTAAGAAAATTCAAAACAGTGAGAGCCAATTATATAAGGATTTTACATTTGAGAAAGAACAAATTGTTATACCTATGAAAACTGTTCCAAATGATGAAGTAGTTGTTCTATCTCAGCATGAAAATACAGTTGTACCCTTACAAGGTACAAATATAGTTCATCCTGAAGTAGATCTTGCTGATGAGGTAGAACCTAAAAATTTTTAACCACAAGTGCTTAGGAGATTAATTAGGAAGAGGAGATCAGCCATTGCAAATGACTATATAGTTTATTTTTAAGAGCATAAGTTTGACATGGGGTTAGAGGATGACCCCACATCCTTGAATGAGGCCAAACACAGTATTCATTCCACTAAATAGTCAAATGCCATAAATGATAAGTTAAAATCCGTGAAGGACAATGATGTTTGGGATTTAGTAGAGTTGCCTAAAGGTAAGAAACCGATTGGTTATAAATGGATGTTCAAAACCAAGTGGGGTTCGAAAGGCAATGTTGAAAGGTATAAAGCATGTCTTGTCACAAATGGATTCACTCAAAAAGAGGGCATTGACTATAAGGAGACTTTCTCTCCAATTTTGATGAAGGATTCTTTTAAGATTATCATGGTACTGGTGACTCACTTTGACCTGAAATTACACCAAATGGATGTTAAGACAGCCTTTCTTAATGGTGACATTGAGGAAGAAATTTACATGTTACAACCAGATAGTTTTGAAGTTAAAGGTTTACAACATCTGGTTTGCAGATTAAAGAAATTCATTTATGGTTTAAAATAAGCATCCCGTCAATATTATTTGAAATTTGATTAAGTAATATCCTGTTTTGGTTTTAAAGAAAATATAGCTGATCAATATATTTATCACAAATTTAAAAGAAATAAATTTATATTTCTTGTGCTATATGTGGATGACATTCTATTAGCAAGTAACGGTGTAGATTTTCTACTTGAAGGTTTTCTCTCAAAAAATTTTGAGATGAAAGATCTTGAAGACGCTTCTTTTGTGATAGTCATCTAGATTCAACGTGATAGCACGCGTGAAATATTAGATTTATCACAAAAACCCTATATCGATAAGATGCTAGATAGATATGGCATGAAGAATTGCTCTTCAGGTGATACACCTGTCACTAAGGGAGATAAGTTGAGTCTACTTTAATGTCCTAAGAACGATCTACAGAAAGAGCAAATGAAAGACATGTCATATGCATCGGCATTTGGAAGTCTGATGTATGCTCAAGTATGTACCCATCCAGACATAGCATATGCTGTTGGAAAACTTGGCAAATATCTGTATAATCTGGGGATTGATCATTAAAAGATTGCTAGGAAGATAATGCGATATGTATAGAAAACTACATAAAATCTGACCAGTTGCAGCTGATTGGATACACAAATTCAGATTATGTTGGATGTATCGACAATAAGAAGTCCACTACAAGTTACATTTTCCTGTTTACAGAAAGATGATGAATTTTGTCGAGAGGTCATTATAATTACATTGCAACAATAAGAGCTATAGAGCTCTACTGTAATAATGACAAGAGTTCAACAAAGTTGAAGCATATCGACATCAAATTTCTTATCATCAAGGATAAGATTGGGAACCACATTGTGTCTGTTGATAGAGTTAGTACTATTTTTAACATTACAGATTCACTCATTAAAGAACTTCTACCTAAAGTCTTCTTAGAGCATAATTACTCATATAGGGATGGCTAGTCATGATGATATCTTGCTTTAGTGGGAGTGAATAATTTTATGTAACGGATATTATTTCTAGGTGCACTTTATATATATTTGTTGATTCCGATAATAAAGTGATAACTATTTTCTTTAAATTTCTTTTGAATTTAATTTGCGCATTTGAGTTTGTTAGCAGTTACACGCGTTGGAGTCATAAAGTGAAAACCACTTGGAATTGTACCTTATTTGATCAGAGAATATTTTCATGTCACACGTTCATATTTGATCTATGTTGTTAAGAGTTCTAAAATTTGTGATGTGAAAGGTCCTACCTCGATTATACCGAAGGCAACGACTGTCATATTCGGTGGCAGGACACTTAATGAATCAGATTATTTTGAAACGTGATTTGTTGGCTGTTAAAGTTTTGACGTCATAAAATTATGCATGATATCTATTCAGTACGACTTGATTGGCCCAAGTGAAAGATTGTTTAGACTTATTATGTTTTAAAGTCTAATTTAATTTGGGCCTAATCAAGTCAATTGGATATTTGCTCCCGCCCACTTTAACCTATGTTGTTTAACCCAATAAAGAATTGATCAAGCCTAAATGGTTTGGGTCTAGACACGTTTTCAATTACACTTAGCCATGAATGTATTTAAATTAAAATGTGGGACTCATCTACACGTATAGAACTCGTGTTATCAATCATGAGCCTAAATTTATAATGAGTTGAAGTAGGATTTCTTGATGCTTTTTCAATTACACTTAGCCATGAATGTATTTAAATTAAAATGTGGGACTCATCTACACGTAGGGGCTGTTTGGATTCAAGGAATTGGGTGGAAGTGAGGAAGTGGGAAGTGTCTTTTCTCATTTCCGCTGTTCATCCAAACACCGGAAAAGGAAAATGGAAAAAGTTCTTTTCCTTCTCTCTTTTCTCTTTTACACAACATTTTCCTCACTTCCAGAGTGCTACAATTAATTTTGTGGTCATGTAAATCTCATTTGTAATAAGTTGTAGCACAAAACAGTTAATTTTTTGCTTATGTAAATCTCACTTGCATTCTAATTACAGTCTAATTTTTATTTTTCTTAATTAAATTTTAATTTAATATTATTTTGTGGTCAACTTTGTAGTCAACTTTTCCACTTTCACTTCCACATTACCATCCAAACACCGGAAAAGGCATAACATTTTCCAAACTACACTTCCCAAAAACATCCAAACACCAGAAAACTTACTAACCAATTCTCAAGTTCCAAAGGGAACTATTACCACTTCCTCACTTCTTCACTTCCTCACTTCCACCCTTAACCAAACAGGCCCGTATAGAACTTGTATTATCAATCATGAGCCTAAATTTATAATGAGTTGAAGTAGGATTTCTTGATGCTATATATATAATGGATAGAGTTCCCTTTCTACCACAATGACCTAATTTCTCTGTTAGAGGCCTCTCATTTCCTCTGAGGATCAAGAAGAGAACTTGGTCGCTGGAGAGAAGAAGCCTCTCTCTCAACTACGGCGTATTGTGTAACTTTTGACATCCCTTTCGTAATGGAATCAGATATGTTTAAAACCCTCCTTCCCTTTGAACTGAACAAAGAGGTTATTTCATATACGAGATCTTATTTGGACAATTATTAGATCCAGCACCGTATACTATGTTTGTTGATGTGCTTTTATCATAAACCTTATTCTTTCTGATGGAGATTGTTTCACTTAGTCAACATTGGTACAATTTTTTTTCTTTTCCTAATTCATGGGTGGTGTGTTCTTTGACAATAAATTCTGGTTATTATTGGACCTTTTTGCTGAACAGCAAATAGGAAATGTTTTGTAGCCTGGCCTTGGGGATTACGTAATAATGTTGCAAATACCAATTGCTTCTCCATATCAATCAAATCCAATGATTGTGCGTCAGAATCCCTTTGCGGTTTCATGCTGTTGTTGAAGTGTCGAATTCAGCTTTCTCGTTTAGAATTAGTACAAAGTTGTAATTTAAGCATTAACTACAATTTCAACGCATTCATGATATGCCATTTCTACCATCAAATTCATTTTCTAGAATCAGTTTGACAATTGTATCTGTTGACACCTAAAGTCTGTAGAAGTATATTCATTCTCAGACATGGATGAGGCGATGAGCCCATAGTTAGTTCTTCATGGTCAATTCATGGGTTGTATATTGGTTGCCACCCTTTAAGCTCTCTATACGATCACACAGTTCTTTTATTTTTTTTTCTAGAAAATTTTAATTATCTAAATGACTTATTTTCCATTGTTACTCTGCTGCAAATCAGCTAATCGCCTGCCATTGGACCCTGTATGTGTTCAATGCAATGCCTTCCGTCCTGCATCATTAATAACCATCATCTTAAAATCCTGAAATTCTAGCAGCTGAATCTGATATTGCGTAGATATCATGCTATTCGAACATTTTGATCACGAATGAAATATGAGCTATACATTCAACTTCACTTCATCTCTCTTAAACTTCTAATTTATCAAGATAAAGCATATTCTTCATTGTTTTGCTAAATACACTTATTCTTCTTGCTCAATAAGCTTTACAAATACTGGATATGCTAAACAATACGTTTTACAGTTCCTTTGTCAAATTACAGATGTGTCTCAGCACGTGCAAATTGCCATGGAGAATATGCTGAAGATGACTAGGTGAGGTTTTTTACTAGTAGCACTCATCTTCTTATTCTTTGTTAAATCCTATGTCCTTTTTGCTGTCTTCATAATTGCTTAACTTTCTGTAAATAACTATAAAGAGATTTGTAAAGCGTCCAGTGAATTAATGAACAAGTTTTTATATTAAGAAAAAGTAAACAGTTCCTCAGGTAGAAAGCTCTCTTTTATAGTGTAATGTTTCTATAATTCTTTCACCATCTTGAATTGTAATTGTGAGATGGTAAATTAAGAAAGCTGAACCTTTCAGTTAAATTTAGGATCTATTCAATTTTCCTACCGCTGAACTTTTTCTTGAAATATCTAACAGTGACATTAGTCAAAGTACTGGTGAGATATCAGAAGAGATAGAGAAGTGCAAGCAGTCTGAAGGTACTAAGAATAAGATGTTGGAGGAGGAAAAAGAGCGTTTCCAGAGAGCTGCTTTGGCTGTGCTAGAGATGCTCCGTCGCAGTTAGATGATACAGTTTCGAAAGCTGAACAACTTCATCATTCGTTACATGTATCTGAAATATACCGTTCTCACTGCAGTTAGAGCAGCTTATGTCATCAGTTAGATGGGTCAGTTAGCAATGGACTGCAGCTACCTGCTTGTTTTCTTTGTACACAATGTCGGTCACTTTGTTGGCCACAAAATGCTATAGTTCCACCAAGTTGTAAACCACTGTGCCACAATCTCAAATTCTTCACATTCTGCAAATTCTACTATCAGCATTGATACTCTGAATATGTGACTTTTTAGTACTTGATTATTAGCTTTCCACAACTATGCAGCACTGTTCCAAGTATAATACACCATTTTTAGTACTAAGAGTATTCTTCTCATAAAGTAGAGCATTACAATACTCTTGACACAATGAATTCTGATGTGAGGTTGTTTTATATCATTGAACCGATGAGTGCTTTGTAGCATCTCTGATGTAGGAAGTCAAGATAGTCGCGTTCCAGTAATTTGATTCTGTTTATGAGTTTTTTTTGAGTTCAATTTGAATTTCAATTTGTTTTGTTTTTCTTTATTTATTTTTAGTTTTTCAGTTCGAATTGAGTTCTGATTGATTTTATTTTTCTCTTATTTAATTAGGTTTCTTGGTTAGAGTAATATTTCTTTTTACTTGTCTATATAAGATCATTGTATTTTTGTTTTGTAATCAACTTTTATTCAACTTTTTATCAATTAAAATTGAGTTCATCTCTCCAACTGCTTGTGGATTCGAATTGCAACTCTTTGCTCGTGGATTTGAATGTTGTGCTCGTTGATTCGAATACGTTTTCTACTTGAAAAATCTTTTCAGGGTGTATTGACGCTAGAACGAGATCTAGCCGGTGTCGTTCGCTTTCACTTTTGTGTCAAGTTGTATCAGAGCTTCGGCAACTTTCTGACGATGACAGGAGACGACGATGGATTGCAAAGCCTTTCCACAAGGATGGGCATTGCTGAAAGAAGGGACAACATACCATCAAATCTACCTTGGATCATATGATCTAAGCGATCGAAAGGATGTCCCTCAAAATTGACGATTGAAGTCTAGCTAATGTTATGTACCGAAGCGGACATGATTGTTAATCAAATCAACCACCACCACATCGACCACTACCACATCACCCACGATCAAGGTATCCTCTACAATATCCTCAATTTAATAAATTTTTCTATGAAGAGGAATTGTGAAATCCCATCTATCAATACAATGATTTTGAAGATGATTATGAAGATGAAGGGATGGTCTATGAAAAGTAAAGGATGTTCGCTAATCTTAACCCTAATAGGAGAGGCGGATTTTTGAACTCTAATAGGAGAGACAAACTTCTTAATTCTACTCGTGACAAAGGAGGAGGATACTCAAACCCTCATGAGTTTGTGATCCCTTCTTTTGATGAAAATCTTGATATTGAGTCATCTTTACTTTGGATTGATGGAACTGATAAGCTGTTTGACATGGTATATATTCTCATGGAGAATCATGTCAAGTTTGAAGCGTACAAACTTGAAGGAAGAGCAACGGTATGGTGGAATCAACTGCAAAATATTTGTATGTAAAAAGGCAAACCACCCATAAGAACTTGGAGGCAGATGAGTCGACTTTTATAAGAAAATTTCTCCTCCAGATTATCATCAATTATTGTTCAAACAATTTGAGAGTTGCTCCCAAGGACATATGATTGTTACCGTGTATATCGAAGAGTTCTATTGACTTTTCTCTCGCTATGATTATCTATGACTAAAGAACGACTAGCAGCAAAGTACACTAGAGCGTTTATGTATTCAATTCAAAAATATGTGCTTCCACACAATGTGTTTCCCCTTGATGAAGCCCATAACCTTACTCTGGAGGCAGAAGAGATGATGATTTGGTCTCCACCTTTCATGAGATCTTATCGGTCGATTGAGATAGCGGAGAACATCGGTAATTACCAATTGAAGAGTAGTCAACCAAGAGAGATTCATCATTGATTGACATGCCTGCCTGTAACCAACAATCAGATGAGTGGCTGAGGTATATTCAAATTGATGTTACTTTCATTCAAAAATCTCAAGCGGCTGCCAGCCAAGAAAATCTTTCGATGACAACAATTTAGTTATGAAGTCTACTCCACCTATTCTTAGTCCAAAAGAAGAGAAGTTAAAATTCATATCCATATGCAATCGAAGCGAGTCTTTTGTGGAATCAAAGAAACTAAAGCAAAACCTTACTTTATGTAACCTCCTGCTCCCTGGTGTATGTATCACCGTATCAGTACTCGATACAACGTACAAAGTTGATTTGATCTTTCTGCTAGTCAGATTGAGTCGATGTCAGGTTCAGATATTATTTTTCAAGATTTTAGATTTTTCAGGATTTTCTGAAATTTTTCTGGATTATTTTGGAAAATCTTCGTAGTCGGTGTCGACCGACACCGATAATCGGCTCCACGATTTTTAATTCACAAACGGAGTTGGATTTTGAGAATCCGCTTTCATATTACGTCTCAGGATAATATTCTCTATTTTTTGTAATTTTTGGGCATCGTTCGGAGCTAGTCAAATTTTACGGAATAAAATAATATTAATTAAATATATATAAACCAATCTTTTCCCTTTCTTTTCTTTTTCTTTCTCTTCTTCTCTGGATTCTTCTCCATGCCACCGCCATTCCACCGCCTCTCCCTCTCTCTCTCTAAAACTCTCTCAGAATCCTCTATCTAAAACTCTCTCAAAACCCTCTCTCTCTCTCTCTCTCTCAACTCTCTCTCCTCTCTCTATCTCTCTTTCTTCTCTCTCTCACTATCTCTCTCCCTCTCTCTGTGCAGACCCAAAAGGGGGGCCTGACCCGTTGCCAGTGACTAGGCCAGGCCGCAAGCGCCGGCGGCGGCCGCGCCCCAGCCCGGCCGGCGCCACCGCCGCCCCTCCCTTTTCTTCTTCCCCTTTTCTTCTTCTTTTTCTTTCTTCTTCTTCTTCTTATTCTTCATGTTCTTTCTTCTCTCTCTCTCTCTCTCTCTCTCTCTCTCTCTCTCTCTCTCTCTCTCCGCCGCCGCGACCAGGTCCCCCGCCGGTGGGTCGCCCTCGCCGCCGGCCCGCTTGGTTGGCCGGCCGGCTAGCAGGCGGCAGCAGCAGAGACAGCTGCTGCCGCTGCTGTTGTTTCTTTGTGGGTTTGGGTAGAACCCAAACCCATTAACCCTATTGGGTTAAATTGAAACCCAATAACCCGTTAACCCTATAAACTCATTAACCCATTCACTTAAGTGAATTGGGTATGGGTTGTGGATCTGGACCCGACCCGTTAACAGCCCAAACCCGCATCCAAAACCCAATAAAGGTAATTTTCCATAAAACCCCTTATTAAATAATACTTGTTGCAATTTAAATCCTTATTTATTACATATTTAACCCTTTTTGTTATGATTTAATATTCGGGCGATATCTGGAGCATCCGGACTCCGATTTGGACGATCCTGGAACTGTTGCGATCGTGGGAAAGAGAGCTACCTTCCCATGGCTAGTTTGTGAGTGTTTTCTTTTATAACTTCTATTATATTGTGTTTTAATGAAATTGGTTGCTTACTTTAATTAATAAATTGTGATTATAAATATTGTTTAATAAAACTGTAGTTATCGATCAATCAGTGTAATTAGAACGTAAATGATGATTCAGTGAACATAAGTGATACTATAATCATAATTCATTTTCAATAACTTAGCCAATAACTTGATAACTAAAAATACATAATTATATATAATAATAATTTTGTGATATCTATCCTATTGTAATCAATATTAGAATAATGATAATAAATATGGTATAGCCACTGTACCGACCCACGGACGACGTTGAGACGCCACCCTTGTAATACTAGTACATACATTCCAGTTACACGGATACTCTAGAGTATGGGACAGGGGACACTACGAGTGCACGTCCGTTTTGCTAAACACTGTCATTGTAGGTACTTGTAGACATATCACGCATTACACGATATATTGTCATTCACTGATATACGGAGATACCAACACTGCTATTGCATGTTATGGAGTTACTGTTATACGGATACCCTGTACATTATTAGTGGGACACGGATACACCAATTCAATAGATACCATCATTTCATATATTTGATATCATCGTTACATGAATGCTCGATACACGGTTATCTCATGTTCACACATTACTGTTACATATGTTCATCGCACGGGTGTACATGCATGCCTTGTTTCTATCTTCTTATCATATGGATCATCGTTCATATTACATGTATTATTGTTCCATGTTATCCCTGTATTCCTGTTACATGATTGTTTCCCGTTACTGTTATTGATATTCCCGTTATTGGATACATGAGCCGTTGATATGCGATGTGTGGAATCCCACATCTATTGTTTCCCGTTTCCCGTTATCGTGTTTTGTGCTATCAACAGAGCTCATGTTATGTTACGTGTTACATGAACCATATCCTGTACTTGTTCCTGATATACTGTATAGTGAACGATAATAAAGAGAACTTGAGTATGGGGGAGACTTGACGGTTGATTAGGTCTTGTCGGGTGGATGTCTGGATCCATTGTTTGTCCCACTGCAGGGGACGGGGGTAGTGCTGGCTATCGTCTGTTATAGCTCATGAGCTCCCGTTTCCCGTTATTGTTTTAGCTCATTGAGTTCCCGTTACATGTTACAGCCTTAGCGGGCTGGTCCTGGTCTCAGCAGCCAGGGGTCTGTTTAAGGCCGTTATCTCGGGTATGCACGGAATACACCCACCTGACTAGAGCTCCTCGACCATGGGTTTCCAATTAACATAATAAAACAGTATACACAATAGTTACATCGGGAACACTTGTTATTTGGTCACTCTCTCGTTTGGATAATGGTACCCGTATGCCATGTCCGGATGGGTTCGACTGGAGTGCGGGCTCCAGTATGAACTGCCAGTGGTATGGGACACTGGAAGAGATTGATTAAAATACAAGGTGGTACTGATTGCTACTATTGTATAACTATCATGACTTGCCTGATACATGTATACTCTTGTTTAGTTGTACTTGTTACTGTCCTGATCATTTATCCGCTATCATGTTACATGTATACTTTGTTACTTTACCTGGTACATGTTACACTTTCTGTGGTGGCATACTGCTCATGTACATGTATACTCTGCATTGCATATATTCTGTTTTCTGTATACCTTGCAGACATCATTACTATATATACACAACACCGTATTATGGTTATATTACATATGCCCATCTGCATGTTCACTTCTATCACGTCACCATTATACACCATATTTGTTATGTCAAACTGGAGACTACTGTGTACATGACCCGATGATAACATGCTAGGTGGTGATGGTATTAAAAGAGGTCATTGTTATATTTCTACTGATTATTAAATTTCTAGTATATGGTATCACTAGTACATAAACATGTATTATATACTATTATCGTGCTTATATTACTATAGTACATATTACTGCCTCCTTCATTTTACCACTCACTAGGTCGCTTTCTGACGACCCTGGGTTTGCGTGCCCAGGTTGGAGATCCGAGTTATCGTATTGTCAGATAGTCTATTGTGCACTTAGGAGACTCCTCATCGAGACCCTTCATAGGTATCTTTATGATTTATTACTGTTATCTTATTTATCCCTATTTTCCTATCTATTCTGATCACTAACCACTTTCTGCAGGTATTCTTGTACTTATTTCCTGCTGGAACTCTTATACCTATGGAGGTGATTTCCTGTACGGAGGCTTAGCGTACGTACGTGAGGGTTTTCCGCCCTACGTATGTGCATCGCAATAACGTCTTCGTATCCTTGGGATCGGGGCGTTACACTTTAGAAGAAGTTTCTCCCAAACATTGAAATTTTCGAGAAGATAGAACCATCATTAGAAGAGTACAAAGGAGTTGTGCACGACAAACTTTTGTAAATATTACCACCCATTAGAGATTTTCAGCATCATGGTATGTTTATTCTTCATGATTTCAAAGATTCTTTTATGCGAAAGGAGAGCGCTAGAGATGAAAATTTTAAATTCTTCAAGTCTGTGTCACCCTACTATCGGCACGTGAGCGCAACGTGTTCTGCAAGATATGCCAAATTTCATCTCTAATCGTACTTTAGAAGATCTTCTTCATGAAAGCGAACCAATGAATTATGAAAGCATGATGTATGTGTATGGCTGGATGATAGAGAAGCACCAACCAATTGGCATTGAATATCAACTGATCCGAGATGATGATTACATACATTGAAGATTCGATGATGCAATACTACATGGAGTTTGATGAAGATTGTCGAGGGGAATCAAGATTTTGATATCAAACTTTTCATCAAGCCGAGTAGATGACAACGTTCATGGTTCTATTGATTGAAACTCGAGGACGAGTTTTTTTGAACAGAGAGATTGATGTTGGAAGTTAAGGCAGTCGCATATCAGTAGTTCGATTCTGTTTAGGAATTTTTTTTTCTTGTTTAATTTGGGTTCCAGTTTGTTTTATTTTTTATTTATTTTTAGTTTTCTAGTCCGAGTTGAATTCTGATTAATTTTATTTTTCTCTTACTTAATTAGGTTTCCTGGTAAAGTAATATTTCTTTTTATTTGCCTATATAACGACATTGTATCTTTGTTTTTGTAACAAACTTTTATTCAACTTTTTATTAATTAAAATTGAGTTTATCTCTCCAATTGCTGTGGATTCCCGTTGCTATCCTTTACTCGTGGATTCGAGTGAATTGCTCGTGGATTCGAGTGTTGTGCTCGTAGATTCGAGTACGTTTTCTGCTTGAATGATTCTTCTAGGGTTCGTTGGCGCTAGAACAAAATCTAACCGCATTGTTCGCTCTCTCGCTCCTGCTCCTGCTCCCGCTCCCGTGTTCATCTCTGAAGCATTTGGAGAATTTCTGTATATCCACACAATGCTGAGAGTTGAGAGTGAGAGATAACCTAACTTGAGAATCATTCAGGTAAATTACAAATGCTTTTTGTTGTTGATCATGTGTCGAAAGGGATTTACGAGAACAAAACTTTACGAATATAGGCGAAAATGAAATTTGAATATCTAATTTGCAAGTTAACAGGCACACAACTTCAGCATTTGCACGGATATGTCTGTACCACTACTGGCAGTTTCTCCATGAATTTTCAGTTGATCTGGAACTGCAGCTCCCACAGTAATTAAATGGTGCAATTGACATCCATGGAGAGAGTAGAGAGAACTCCTGCTTGCATAAATTACCCAGAGGGACGTGTTCATAAAATCAGCCTGGAGTAGATTTCCAGTAACTGGGGGACAAAGTGAGCTGGATTAAAACTTGCATCAATTTGGCTCAAATCTTTTCATGAATTCCCAACGAAAAGTAATAAAAATAAATATTTTGTGATTTGCATCGTATGAAATGTAACATCCCGTTCCTGGAATACGTACGTAGATACGTATTCTGATTTTTCTAACATATTTTTTTGATTTATCTTGTATTTGTTTCTGTTTTATGATTATTGGTGTGATTGCGTTATATTGGATTTGGATTCGTGACTCGGAGTCAGCTCTAGTCTGAATCGGGGGCCCGAACCTAGTGCTTCGCTCGATTTGGCCTTTCTGCTAATCCGATTTGACCGATTTTAGTTTTAAACATTGTTTTCCAATATTTTGGATTTTTCATGATTTTCTGGAATTTTTCAGAATTATTTGCAAAATCTCCAAAACCGGTGTCGGTCGGTATCGCTGACTGATTCCCGGATTTTTAATTTTCCAAATGGGATTGAATTTTCAGAAACGACTTTCACAGTACATCTTAGAATATCATTTTCTATCTAAATTCATTTTTGAGATTTTTCAGAATTTATCGAAAATCCACCGGTTTGGCGTCGACCAGTACCGCCGGAAGATTCCAGGATTTTTAATTTAAAATCTACATTGAATTTCTCGAATCTGATTTCATCGAGCATCTTAAAATTTATTTTCTATTTTTGAGAATTTTTCGGAACGTTTCTGAAACAGTCAAATTTTCGCCTTATTTAAATAATAATATTTTTACCGGCGATTTCTTATCGGCTTTTCCATCCTCTACTCTCCTACTTTATACTACAGAAATTTAATAAATAAAATGGATAATAATAAAATTTTTTAAATATTTTATTTCTTTTAATTTCTTTTTTCTCAATTTTCTTACTTTTATTTCATTTTCTTTTATTATCATTAATTCCTCCCCCTTAATTACCGGCTTTATCCACGACCACCGCCGCCCGCAGCCCCCCGACAGCCATGGACTGCCGCAGCCCTACCACCATCCCCTAAACCATCAACCCATTCCTCCCATTCTCTATTAAACCAATTCATTCTCCATTCAACACAAAAATCCAAATCAAAATCAAAAGAAAATCAACCAAACTTCATCTTCCTCCTCACAACTCCACTCACGCACCCACTCTCGGCCGCCGCCTCCACCTTCACCACCACCACCTCCGGCCACTTCTAAAACACCCAAACAACTCCCCAACAACTCCTCTTCACAACACCACCTCATTCCACCACCAACAACCACCCACCACCTCCAATTTCTCCAAAACCCATCTCCATTACCACAACTCCATCTCCAAAATCTCCATCACCACTACCAAATTCTCCATTCTAATCAACCTAACAGCACCTCTCCTCCTCCTTCTCTACCTCCCACAACTTCCAATCATCACCACAACCACCACAACAACCACCACCACCATCTTCCACCACCACCAAAACAACCCAACAACAACAGCATCATCAACAAGCACCACCTCCTCTTCCCCCCCTTGGCCGCGCGCGCGCCCTGCTCGCCGCCGCCGAGCCGGCCGCCACCGCCGGCGGTGGGGGACCGAAGCCCCCCTCCTGTAGGGGCCGGAAAATCTGGTGGACGGAGAAAGTGGTTTTAGCTGTAAAAGATTTCCTTGATTCAAGCGAAACGATTACAACCAAAAGAACTACTCTTCCCTCTTTTCCAGTTACAAGGGAGGGAGGATGTCTGAATCTTCCTTGTTTTAAGGCTGGGTTCTTCGTGTGGCGATGGAGAGTGAATCTTGTTCTCCGTTGACCAGATGACCGTCCTGGACCGTCGGGGGTCTTCTCTTCGGTCGGTAGAAAGAGTAACTCAGCTCAGTCTACCAAAACTCTCAAAGAGGAGGTAGGCGAAGAGCGGCTAGTACTCAGTAAGCTCGCTGAAGAGTCGTGCTTCTCTCTTGATGATCCTCCTGCCTGGATTCGATCGATCTTGATGATGCCTTGACCTTCTTAATTCTCGACCTTTCCAAAGCTTCGATCTTCTCAAAACTCTCCCTCTTTTTAAAACTTCGATCCCTCTTCATAGCAAACAAGGCTATTTATAGGGGTCTCAGGGGGTGAAGGTGCCTCCTGAAAACGCTCCCGAATGAGGGGCCACTACCCGCTACATGCGCGGTGACTGGCCCCGCAATCAGGGCAGTTGCAACTGAGACGTGGGCATTGAGCCAAACGCGCCTTGAAGTTTGAGACGCGGGGTCGGGCCGACGCGCCTTGATGCTGAGACGCGAGCTTCGGGCCTTCACGTCTGGACGCTGAGGCGCGGGCGTCGGGCCGACGCGCCTTGATGCTGAGACGCGAGCTTCGGGCCTTCACGTCTGGACGCTGAGGCGCGGGCGTCGGGCCGACGCGCCTTGATGCTGAGACGCGGGCTTCGGGCCGACGCGTCTGGACGTTGAGGCGCGGGCGTCGGGCCGACGCGCCTTGATGCTGAGACGCGGGCTTCGGGCCGACGCGTCTGGACGTTGAGACCGGGTGTAGAGCCAACGCGTCTAATGCTGAGACGCAAGCATCGATTCCTCGCGTCTAGAGCTTGAGACTCTGCTTCTTTAATGGCTGGTCTGTTAGTCATTTTTAGACAGCCTACAGAACCCCTCCAAAGTTTCTGATATTCCGCGGTTGAATGGGACGGATTTCGGAATACTTTGGATCTTAGCCGTGTTCGCGTTTATGACTGGACTGTTGATGCTTCGGGCTTGATCTTATCTGGAATTGGTCTTCGTGAGTATACTGTTGAACTCTTTGAAGCCGTCAGAGTTGATCGTGTTGAGTGTCTAGATACACAGTCTAGACCTCCCCGATTGCTTTTAGTCTGTCACGGGTGTGCTTTTGGCCGGGAGTGGTTGGTTGTCTGTTTGCGTCAGTGTACTGTTGAACTGACTTTGCAGAAGCAGGAGACTGGACGCAGGTTCCTTTTTGAAAAAGCAGAGACTGCTTTAAGACGCGACTTCTTAGCGAGACGCGATGTTTGGCCTGTTTGAGGGGACGCGGACTTTGGAGAGACGCATCTCTTGAAATGCAGACGCGATTTTCTGGGTGCATTTATGATGATGCTGACGGGGCATGTCCACCGAAGAGCCGCGTATTTTGGGGCGCGCACCTGTGCCATGTCATGATTACGCCGCCAGCTGGCCTGGGGAAACGGCGAGATTTCGCCTTTTGGCGCGCGGATCTCCCGGTTCATTAAATGAACTGCTCCACGTGTCAACTTCTGACTTGTGGCGGGGTCGCGACGCATGATCTTCCCTGTTCAAACAATGATTTGGCTCCACGCGTCAGGCAGCGATTCGCTGCAGCGTTTATTGGGCCAAACGCTGCGTATCTTCGCGAATCTCCGTGCCTATAAAAAGGCAACAGTTGGAGAGATGTATCTTCTTCTCCGAACGAACGCATTCTCTGAGAAAAAGAACTTCCTTCTCTGTTCAACTATTCATCTCCTCGCTCGGATTTCTTGATCTTCAATGGCTCCCAAGACAAACCGACTGCATCGACCTCAAGGGCGACCGTCGCCGAAGCTGAGAGAGATGCTTCCTCTGCGCAGGAGGGTGTTTTCCGAGGTAAAAATGCACCTTCGGTGTGGGTTCCGCCATTAAAACATGTTCATAGAACCCTAAGGACCTTTAACACAATATCGTGTTTGATTCTCGGACGCTGTCCTTGAGATGATAACCGGGGCGCGGGCCTGATGATCCGACGCTGGTGAACTCTGCACTCTGGGTCTTTCACTTAGAATATTTCTAATTGTGAAGGTCTCTGGACGCGATTTGCAGAACGCGGATTTGATCCATGCGTTCTGTGCCGCGTTATGTGCCATCAGGCTGGCGTCCGAGTCCAAGCACTTTGAAATTTCACAAGTCTTGGTTTGCGGATTTGATCCTTGCGTTCTGTGTCTTCAACCGCCGATTTTGTAGAATCTGGCGTTTGAGTCTAAGTACTTAGAATTTTTATAAGTCTTGGTTTGCAGAACGCAGCTTTGCAGGTCTGGACGTGGATTCGAAAAATTCCTGCGTCCAGTATCTCTTCTGCGTTTTGGTGCAATTTCGCAGGTCTGGACGCGGATGATAACTCTTGCGTCCAATGTCTCGGCTGCGTTTTGAATTATGAACACTTAGCGTCTTCCCTTATTTTTGGCAAAGTATCTGACCAAGTGTCCTTTTCTTTTTGCAGTGCCGCATGTTTCAGGTTCACTTGCCAAGATGCACCATTTTGGCCGCGTGGGTGGTGCCGATCGGGGCTTGACCTTGTGCAAAGGATGAGTGTCCCCGTGACTGCTGACCAGTTACTGGATCGCAGGCTCTCTAATGTTAACAAGAGAACCTTTCGGGCACTTATGACCGATGCCGCGCTCAAACGGATGACGGCGTCAGGTTGGAGAAGCCTGCCTTCTTCTTTGGGGATCATATCTATGATGATGGCCGTCGTGTGTCTGAGGGGACCTATAAATGGCTCCGTGAGATAAAGGGCGGAAGATTCTTTCTTCCAGACATGGAGAGGATGTTCCCAATGTCCTACTTTCAACACATGTCTGTCCCCCGGAAGATGGAATGGGACATTTCCCAGTATATCCCTGAGATCGCCCTTGGTGACTTTGGCCTCCAGAAGGTAGACCGCCATGATGGTCATGACGGGTCAGTTGTCGGACTGTTCCCTGCGTCGTCCAAGCCTGAAATCCCAATTGGAGAGATCCCGGAGCTTGCTACCACCTTCCTCAATCCTTCATAGAAGCAGGGGGTGACTATCCTGTCGACTTCCGTGCGTATGGATGGGTCCATTCTCGAGAGAATTACTGGTGGGGCAGGATGGTGGGTTTTGTCCTTACCAATCTTGAGGGGCCGCTGAAGCGTGTGGGGCTGTACCCAGCAGTCAGGGCCGTGCAGTGGGGCGTCCCGATGAGTTCTCATAACTTCTTTGGGATTCTGGAGCGCTACAATCCTCGGACGGGGACATTCTTTACTCCGGTCGGAGAGATGGGCCTTGCCCTACACGAGTTGTATGAGGTTTCCGGCTTGTCGTCAGGGGATATTCCTTACGAGGAATTTGTCCCAACCACCAGGGAGCTGCGCCTTTTGGAAAAGGAATCTCCTCAAGTGTATGAGACCTACTGGAGGTGATGTGCCATTTCTACATCTGCGGTCAGACAACTGCCTGGAGGTCAGGAGGCGTCAAGCAACTATCCTGGGCTGATTATCTGTTTAATAATGTCAGCAATAAAGATCTCCCAGTAATCCGACTAGCTCCTAGTTCTGGTGGGGAAGTTGAAGACAGGATCGACGCAGCTTCTGACAAGTTCTACACCACGGAGTCGAACGAGGACGGCTTCGACCTTGACTTAGTCTTTGAGAGCTTTCACCATCAGCCCGGACCCCTATTTCTGATCAGGCGCTGTTGGCGGGTTTCCTGATGTTGTGGCTGAAGAGGTGTGTGGTGCCCACGCTACCACATGAAGTTATTGTGGCAGATGTGGTGTACCCGGCGGTACTCTTGGCTCATGGCCACCCCATAGCCCTTCTTCCCGCCGTGGTGGCTGGTATTCAAAGCGGGCTGCGGGTGTTGACCAAGAGCTTCTGCGAACCCCCAAAGACTGCTAATTCTCGTGGGGAGCCGTATACCGACTCAGAGGGAACCCGACGGTGAGGCACCCCAACCCGCGGATTGAGCTGCCTTACACGTACCTCATGGCTTGGTACGTGATGCATTGCCCATCTCTAATGACGGCGGCGCATGGGAGCGTGGATCATATCCCATTTGTGCAGCGGCTGGAACGTTCGGAGTGGCATGACACCTACCTGTATTACATTAGGAAGCGTCTTTCCTGTGCCATGAACTATCAGCTTAACCGTTGTTTTCCAGAGGTTCAAGGTGCGCCCCCCGGAGCTGTTCACGGATGTCGCTGGGCGGGATGACTTCTCGCAATTGCCTGCCGAGCCTTCTGGTGGTTGATCAATATACGACCAGGATATGTGCTGTTTCGCCAAGGAACTTCCTGCACTATCGAACCGTATATGCCAAGTCATTTTGCCCGACAATTTGGCTATGATCAGCTTTACGTCGGGAATCCCAATGCTCAACTTGCCTTTGACGGGAACCTGTTCGAAGGCGCTCGGGCTTGGTATTACAGTGTGGCTGGAGGGACGGGAAAACGTTCCATCTACCCGACGAGGCGCCTAAGTGCCGTATGAGCTTCAGCTTCTGTATTTGGTACTCCCAAGCCGCCAGACGCCAGACCTTATTCCGGAGTCTTCATGTCTTGAGAGTATCAATGCCAGTCTCGAGGAGAGGTCTGAATCCAGTAAACGTACTAAACTCCTCGACCAGTACCTGAAAGCTCAGCTCAGAGGAGGTCGAGAAACGATCGAGGAGGGAGCCCCCAGTAGTGAGGGCGGCACCGCGACCGGCAAGGGCAAGCCGCAAGCGACGAGGGAGGAGCCACCAGCCATGAGAGTGGAGCCGCGACCGGCAAGGAGGTCGAAGCATTGGCGAGGAAGCGTCGTCGACGCTCTGCTTCTGTAGTTGAGCCTGCCCCAAAGAAGGCTCGGAGGGACTTAACGGCTGAAGTCTCTCAATCCAGAGCTATCTCTGCTGGAGTTGAGGTTCCTCCTGAAGGTGTCCCTGTTAGAGTTGAGGAACCGCTGGAGATGAAGATTTTCCAAGCTTGGTCCGTGCTCCTAGGTCACGCAGTGAGACCGTGGAAGAAGGGGAGCTCGTTGAGCGACCCTTTTTGCTGCTGGTGATACCGAGTCACCGGAGGTTGACATAATGGGCGAGTCTCCTTCTGCTCATGAAGGGAGAGACGAGGTACAGCAGCCGGGTCTCCTAGTGTCTTTATTTCCAATCCTCGGGCAGTCGACCCTAGTCCTACCACTGGGGTGATTGGGGGTAAGGTTCCTGTTGCGGAGCTTCCTCGCGTGGCGCTATCGTCTTCTTCGTCATCGGGAGAAAGTGACTTTGAAGATAAAGTCGACTATGGCGATGAACCCGCTCTTCCTGATCAGGGCGGATTCTTTGACGTCTCGGAGGAGGAACAATATGAGGGTGAGCCCTCGATGGCGCCATCGTCACTGGTGACAATTGCTCCCACTGAAGGTATTCTTTTCTCCTTCTGTTTAATTCTCTCTTTTCATGTTGAAGAGGATGTTCTAACATTCTTCTTTTGTAATGCAGGGTCACTGGAGGTACCGGGGCTCAGCCCGAGGGAGTTGAGGCTTCGGTTGCCGAGACAACCTCAGTGGGGGCAGCTGTTGAAGTTGGGGAGCCTTCCCCTTTGCCAGGAGGGGAAACAACCATTGAGGCTGAGGAGGCTCTCACTCCGCCGGTGGAGAAGGCTACTGCTGAAGCTGGGGAGACTCCCATTCTACAGGACTCGACGCCTCTGGACCTCGAACCTAGTAAGGCAGCTCTGACTGAGGGGGCTCAGGTGGGGAGTCTGACGATCGGCACCCTTCCAGAAGGCCACACAGCTCAATCCTCGGTGGAAGTTTCTGAAGAGGTTGTGCTTACAACTCCTTCCTTGGTCGTGGAGGCTCCTGCAGAGGCGGCGCTCCAGGAAGCGCCAGTGGGTAGTCTTGCTCTTGCCACATCGACGGCCGGCACGGCTCTTGTGCGAGAAGACCCGCCTTATATCCCTTATCCCGTGACAGAAAGAGGGTCGGGAAGCTTCTTAGGTGGTGAAGACATGGGGGAGCTGGCACGTCAGATGGTGCAACAATTCTTCACCTCGATGGGATCATGTATTGCTCTCATCTTCCGTGGACACAGCACCTTCCAGTTCGCCCAGAGGCTTCTTGAAAATATGGCCATGAGCGTCGAATTGGCGGGAGCCCTTCACTTGCCAGGGCATGCCTGCAGGTGGTAGAGCAACTTGGAGATAACCTGCGGGAGCTGGAATCTTTGGAAGATGCTGGTTCTTCCGGTGAGGCCCAGGCCATCCTGACCAGGCTCCTAGCTGCTCAGGAACGGGAGCGACAGGAGGCGGAGGCACAGATCACTGCCGAGGTCCGTGACCTTGAATATTCCAAGGCTGAATTTCAAAATTAGCCGGAGATTCGAGGGAATCTGAGCTCAGTGTGCAGAGCACGGAGCAAGTCATCCTCAGAACTCGGGACATTATCGCCAAGGCGGAAGCTGTTCTTGCGCTAAATGAGGAGAAACTTGTTTCCCTCAAAAAGGAGCTTGAGGAGCAACGGGCTGCTACGGCGCGTGCTGAAGAGAGTCTATCCCTACAATCTTCCAGGTGGAATCTCTGCGGATGCAGCTGGCTGCCAGAAATTTCTTATCTGAGGCGGAGCTGCGGGACCGGGCTATCATGGAGGCTAAGAGGACGCGCCAGCATGAGATTCACCGCCTTAGGGAACAAATCCGTTCCTTGGCGAACCAGGACATTTAGCCTTCTTTTCTTCTTTCTTTTTTTTTTGTAAAGAAAAGGGACACTCTATTTATTAAGAGTGTTTGTATCCACTTCTATCATTTCTTGATATAATAGAATTTTTCTTTAGAGCTTTTGTCCAATTTCTTTGTCCTGTTGTGGATGAGTCCAACTCTTGATCACTAGTCTGATTACTGACTTAGGTAGGACTAAGTTCTTTTAATGAGACGCGGTCTTGGCGAGACGCGGCATTAATCCCATAGAATGAGACGTGGCATCAATCTATGGGGACTTAGATTTCACCAAGCCTTTTTGACGAGACGCAGCGTCGATCACAGGGTGAGACGCGTCGTCAGTCTACCGGAACTTAGATTTCACTAAGTCCTTTTACTGAGACGCAGCGTCAATCATAAGTGAGACGCGGTCATCGTTTCATAAGAACTTAGATTCTACTAAGTCCTTTTGATGAGACCGCGGCGTCAATCACAATCGGAACGCGGTCTCCTTGATGAGATGCGGCGTCAATCAAAAGATGAGACGCGGCATTGATCCGTAAAGTAAGACGCGGCTGTCAGTCCCTAGGGTGAGACGCAGCGTCAATCACAAGGTGAGACGCAGCTCTGAATAACGCAAATCTGTCTTGCGCGGATCGGGCAGACGCAAGAGATGCAGCCTGTCTGCTGGAGGGACGCGGCTTTCCCATCTGCGTCTGATCTGACTCAAAAGATTTTAGGAGATCTTTGCTCGTCAGGTCTCCACTGTCGATTGGGATTCCGAGTCATCCGTTGATTCCCAAAGCAGGTATCCACGCGTCAACTCCTCATTGGACTCAGGAGTTACTGCCCTTAAAGGCAAAACCGACGCGGGCGGTTTGAAAATCGTGCTTGCGACGGTTTCCAAAGCGGCGTTCCACGCGTCAATCCTCCACTGGGCTTTGACAATCGTGCGTGATGGTTCCCAAAGCGTCGTTCCACGCGTCAATCCTCCACTGGGCTTTGACATCGTGCGTGACGGTTCCAATTAACGCCCCATTAATGGCAGTTATTAGGGCCTGCCTATAAATAGGGTGCGCTCCCCTTCTATGATCCAAGATTGGATTATTTCTCTTTGGATTGCTCTGAGAAGTCCTACCTTCTTCAGAAAAGAGTTCTTGATAGGGACTCCGTCTCCATGGACGAAGGTAATTCCGAGGATGAGATGACCCAGAGCTCTCACGCTTCGGTTTGGTCTCTTCAAGAAGAACCCCCTCTCGGATCATCTTGGACGCCTGCGTTTGGGTGCAGAGAGGCCAACTCTGGCCAGAGGTCTCTGCTGGTATGTCCCCCGATGATGTGTTATAGCCTGAACTTCGGCATGATCATCTGAATGAAGTCCCGGTGCATTCTTTCTCTGGAATTTGTGCCAGTGACTTGACTTCTCTGAATGCAGGCGCTTGACGCTGGCTTTGCCCATTGCGTTTTACTGCCTTGGCGCGTTTCAGACCTGAATCTTGCAACTCTTGTTCACACCAACAGAGAGATGGCAATTTTTGGCGTTCTGAAATTCTTTGCGTCTGGTGCATTAGGCGCGGGTACAAACTGAGGCCGCGTTTGAATCCTATGCGTGGCGCAGTTTGTCTTGCGTCTGCGCGGGTCATTCTCGCGTCTGAATCTTGAATGGCTGCCGCGTTCTGTTACTCAGTTTCCTTTATAAAAATGTACTGAGTTCCAGATTTTCTGACTCTTGCTTATTCTTTGCAGGTAGGCTTGCTTGTCCTTTTTCAGGTTTGCTGGGCCCCAGAAAGAATATACCGGCTGGCGAACTTGCTCCACGTTCGTTTGTGAGAGATTAAATTATGGTCCTCGTCGTTTGTGAGAGATTAATTATATCTCTGACGAGGACCCAACCCTCGCCAAGGTCTCTTCAGATCTGGTGCAAGAGATGGATAGGCTGAGTATCGGCGAGGGTGGTCCGGCGGTTACGGTGGCGGAAAGATCCTCTTCCTCTCCCTACCCCAGAAGTGACATCAAGGACATTCCGTTGGATGGCCTGCTGGGGAAAGGGATGGTGATGAATGCAGGACTCTCTGCTGCCGCTGGACCTAGTGGAGGGTAGCATCCTTTGTGATGACTCCGAAACTTCCTCTCTCACCCCAAGAGTGACTCCATGTTTGTTGGATGGTCTACTAGAAAGAGACGCGCCTGAACGAAGGGTTGCAGGACCTTCTGTTGCCACCGGACCTCAAGAACACCCATTGCTCTTGGCTTGGTCAGCTAGGGCGCTTTCGAAGTTGGCGTCATGCATCAAAGTGCAACCGTTCCAACAGTCGCCACTTCTTCAGACATCATGCACTTAGGATCAGATGCGGCTTCAAGGAGTGAGTACGGCCTCAGAGAGAGATAGAGGGACTTCTTTGTACTCCTTAATTGTAACACTCAATCTTATTGTATAAGAGAGCGTTTTGTATCACTTTCATGTGTTTGGATATGAATAAAGTGACACTTTTCTTTTTGCCTCTTTCTGTTGTCTTGAACGTTTTGTTTTAGAAGCAAAAGAATGATTTGGTGGACCTGCCACTTTATAAAAGAAAGTGACAAGTGGAGCGCGTACCCCCAGAGAAGGTGAACTTTTATCAAGGATTTGGGATTAACTTGATTTAAGATCAGCTGGGGATTTTGATGGAAGCATTGTTTGTTGGTGTAATGTTAACCAACACTGCCTCCAAAATGAATTTGATACTCGGTTGGGGAGAATATCAAATGAAACTAGACTCGTGGGGAATCTAGTAAGATTTTTACCGTTAGAGGTGTGATATTAACTTAACGGTTTAGAAGTAGTCTTGTCAGAAGTGTAATGTTAACTTGACAAGGATGTGAGTTAGAGGTGTGATATTAACCTAACTCATCAACATCTCAGTTTTATTTTGGAAAACTGAGGGTGTCACTGTCATAGGTGTGATGTTTAACTTAACAGTGATAGTAATGCTAGAGGTGTAATGTTGAACTTGGCATTATCGTCTCGGCTTAAAGAAGTCGAGGAAAGGTCATAGCCATAGGTGTATTGTTGAACTTAGCGATGACTCGGATGCTAGAATGTAGTGTTAACTTGGCATCGTCCATTTCAGCTTCGATATGGAAGTCGAGGAAAGGTCATAGCCATAGGTGTATTGTTGAACTTAGCAATGACTCGGATCTGGAAGTGTAGTGTTAACTTGGCATCGTCCATTTCAGCTTCGATATGGAAGTCTGAAGAAAGGTAACTGTCAGAGGTGTGATATTAACTTGACAGACACTCGATGTACCGCTTAGAGGTATAATGTTAACTTAAACAGTAGTTTGTCAGAGGTGTGATATTAACTTGACAAGAATTTGCTTGCGATAGGAGCATTTGAGGACCTGTCATTCTATTGATGAGAATTGACAAGTAGATTTGAAGTGCCAGAGGTATAGTGTTAACTTGGCAAATTGAGAGTTTGTTACTCTATGCAGAGTTAACAAGCCAGGTTTGTACTCGACGAGAGTATTCATTACTAGAGGTATGGTTAACATAGTAATGATTGCATTTTGTGGTCCTACCTTCTATGGATGAGAATTGGTAGGGATTTTTGGAGGGAAGAGTGGAATCAAGTCCACTTAGGATTTTTAGCAACCCTCAGCTATCAACGGATTTGAGATGCCTTTACCAACTACCGTTTGAGTTGGGCTAGCCATGCTATTCCCCTCAGCATGATGAGTTGTCGAAGACTTATGTTGGACTTAAAAGCCACATTTTCTTCTATCCTTAGCCGTCGGAGGCGTCGGATCAAATGGGAACGTGTCCCTTAGGATTTTTAGCAAATCCTCAGCTGTCACGGTTTGTCATGCCTTTACCAACTACCGTTTGAGTTGGGCTAGCCATGCTATTCCCCCTCAGCATGATGAGTTGTCGAGGACTTATGTTGGGCTTAAAGGCCAACATTTTCCTCTATCTTTAGCCGTCGGAGGCGTTGGATGTTTCCGATCAGAGTGTATTTTTAACTTGATCGGTGGAAGAATGCCATCTAGGGATAGTATTTCTTCAGGAATTTGCCATTGATTGGCATCATGAGTGTATCGCCATTTGAGGTTATGAGGCGATACGATCCATTTGAGTAGACTGACTCTACTACAAACGGTCCTTCCCATTTGGGTTGGAATTTTCCTTTCGTCTTGTGCGTCATGACCATGGGTCTTCGGACGGCTAAGACGAGGTCGCCTTTCTTGAAAGTTCGCAATTTGACTTTCTTGTTGAAGGCTCTGGTGATACGAGCTTGGTAAAGCTCGATTTGTTGTTGGGCCTGCAGACGCTTGTCGTCCAAGGCTTCCAATTCTTGGAGTCGCTGTCGATGCTTTTCCTCTGTTGTCATTTCCGCTGTCAAGGCGACGCGAAAGATGGAATTTGGATTTCCAGTGGAAGGACGGCTTCGCATCCGTACACCAAGGAAAATGGCGTGGCTTTAGTTGGGGTTCGCACAGTCGTGCGATAGGCCCATAGCATTCGCCCACTTATCGTCCCAGTCTCGTTGACTTTTCGAGACGATTTCTTGAGAAGCTTGCCAATAGTTATTGAAAGCTTCTGCGAGGCCGTTAGCGGGCGGATAGTATGCCGTTGATGACACACTCTGGATTCTGAACTTGGCGCAGAATCTCTGAAAAGCCTGGCTGATGAACTGGGGTCCATTGTCATGGACAATCCGCCGAGGCACACCGAACCGGTAAATAACGTGATGTTTCATGAACTTGATCACGTTAGATGATTTTACCTCCTTCAAAGGGATAGCTTCGGCCCACTTTGAGAAGTAATCGGTTATCGCTAGGATGACCGATGTCCCTTTGATGATGGTGGGCTGATAGGACCAACCACGTCCATCCCCCACATTTCGAACGGCCAGGTAGAGGTCGTAGAGTGGAGGTATCCTGGTGCTTGATGGATGAAATCGCCATGTATTTGACAGGCGTGACATCTTTTGGCATAGGCAACAGCATCGGCAACCATCTTGGGCCAGTAGTAACCCAATCTTTGGAGTCGGTTTGCCAGCTTCGGGCCAGGTTGATGAGCTCCACACGTACCATCGTGGGCTTCTTTCAACACTTCGTGGGCTTCTTTTGATGAGAGGCACCGGAGCAGGATCCCATCATGCGATCTACGATACAATGTTCGCGAAATCGCATTGTAGTAGAATTTGGAGGCTTTCCTTCGGATGGCAGCCGCCTCCCTGGTGTCTTCGGCAAGATGCCGTATAAGACAAAATCAATGTAGGGAATCGCCAGTCTTTAAGCTCTGGATCGGTCGACACTTCAAGTGTTTCCTTACCGCGATGATCTCCCGTTGACCTCTGGTAGTCTCCGAGGGACTTTTTGGGCAGTATAGGTCGTGGCTATAGACGAATACCTTCTCCATTGCTCCAGCTGGAAGAGCTAAGGAGGCAGCAAGGGATGCAAGTGCATCTGCATGCGCATTTTGCTTGCGCGGTACATGGTCGATGTAGAAGTTTGAAAACCTCTCGGTCATGTGGATTGTCGCGTTGTAGTAGGGTACTAGATCTTCATGCCTGACCTCATACTCTCCGCGAACTTGGCTGACGATGATTTGGAGTCACCGTACGCCTCGAGATTTTAAACGCCAATCTCATCGGCGAATTGCATCCCAATCAAAAGAGCGTTGTATTCCGCACATTGTTGGAACAGGGCTCGGTTAACGAGATAGCTCGGGGAATCACGTAATTTTGTGGGAGAACGAGTACCACTCCTACCCCCGCTACTGTGTGTCCCCTTCGAGCTTGTTCTTGATGCACCATCGAAGAAAAGTTGCCATACTTGTCCTTCGAACAATGTCTGGGTCAGGCAGGCTTCGGCGACCTCGTCTGGGAGATCCTAGTAGAGTTTTAGCTGCCCTCGGATCTGGGTGTTCGGCTAAGAAGTCCGCCACCGCTTGTCCCCTAATAGCCTTTTGTGGCAGAAAATGCATCTCATATTGTGATAGCAATATGGCCCATTTTGCCAGCCGGCCATTTAGTGAAGAAGGCTTTGTCATAAGTAACCTCAGGGGGTTGACTTTGGATATGACATTTATGGTTTGGCCCACCAGATAGTGCCGCATTTTCTGAATGGCGAACACCAGTGCCAAACATTCCTTCTCGATCGGTTATACCGATGTTCGGCTCCGATCATCGTTCTACTTAGGTAGTAGATTGCTTGTTCTCGCCCCTGTCATCATTCGGAGCTAGTAGAGCTCCCAAAGAATGATCCATTGATCGGACGTACACCAGAAAGGCTTTCCGGATACCGGAGCTGCCAGGACTGGTGGTTGGGTGAGGTAGTGCTTGATCTCCTCAAATGCCTGCTGGCAAGCGTCGTCCCAAATGAACGAAACGCCCTTCTTCATCAGCTTAGCGAAGGGTTGGCATCTCCCGGAGAGATTTGAAATGAATCTGCGGATGTATGCCAATCGTCCTTGTAATCCTCTGAGCTCCTTGAGGCTTCTGGGGGGTTGCATCTCTTGGATAGCACGGACTTTCTCCGGATCCAAATGGATTCCTGTGGAAGTCACAACAAACCCTAGGAATTTGCCACTGGCTACCCCCAGGAAGGACTTGGTGGGTTCATCTTCATTGATGAGCCCGCATGATGTCGAAGACCACCCTCAGGTCTGCTATGTGATCACTTTTAGTGCGGCTTTTCACCGCGATGTCGTCGACATAACATTCCACCGTTTTGCGTATCTGCCGATGGAAATGGCATTCATGGCCCTTTGGTAGGTTGCCCCCGCATTTTTCAGACCGAAGGGCATGACGGTGTAGCAATATACCCCTAGAGGTGTCCTGAAGGAGGTGTGCTTTTCGTCATCGGGATACATCTTGATTTGATTATATCCTGAGAACCCGTCCATAAAGGACATTCGCTCGAATCCACAAGTATTGTCAATCATGACATCTGTGATTGGCAATGGGAATTCGTCTTTGGGGCAGGCCTCGTTTAGATCACGGAAGTCGATGCAGATCCGGATCTTCCCGTTCTTCTTGGCGACGGGGACGATGTTGGCTACCAGTCGGGATGTTGTTCTTCCCGGATGAAGCCGGAATCGATGAGCTTCCTGACTTCTGATTGGATTGCCTCCATTATCTCTGGACGGAACCGTCGCTGCTGTTGTTTAATAGGCTTCATGTCCGGATTGATGTTGAGGCGATGCATAGCCACTTGAGGATCAAGTCCAGGCATGTCCTCATAATTCCAGGCGAAGACATCTATATACTCTTGTACAAGAGATATTAAATCCTTCTTCTCCGAAGGTGACAGGCCGTCACTTATGAAGATGGGTTTAGGATTGGCTTCATCTCCTAGGTTGACTTGAACAACCTTGTCTTCTGTGGGTGGCTCACGCTGTTCAAAGCGGATGTCCCAAAAGAGCATTCAATGTCTGATCCAAGGGTCTGTATCAGATTGGATCATTTCTTCATCTTCATCCTCCATATGGCTTGTCGAAACCATGTTTACTGAAAGCCCATTGAAGATGTTGCCGACACTGATATCTGATTCCCACGATGACGTGTCTGATGAGCAGTCTGACTTGACAGTCTCTCCGAATCAGAGGCTGATGGCACTGGGGTTGATATATAGCCCAACCCCCGGCGCGTCTGATGATAGTAATCAGGGGTTTTCCCTTTCGGTACAAAGGATCGAAGCAGTGTTCTTCTTCCTTTTCCGAAGTTCAACCCAGGCCTGTTGGTTAGATCATACCCCATGCGCTTCATCATCTTGAGCGTTTTCGGTCATAATGATCGAACTGAGGGGATTCATCCTCACCTTCCGATTCTTCGTGGGCATTGGTTCAGATGCGATTCGCCCAAAAAGTATTGGTCTTTGGCCTTTTCGTCTGGCTGGAACCATGAATACAGACTCTTGCGCGTCACCATTATTGGTATGTCCCGAAGGATGATTTCACCGGTACATGCAAAGATGTCAAAGCATCTATTGCCGACCAGAGGTCATCGTCCACGTCGGTAGTGGTATCCGACGGTATTGAATCGGAAACATACACAGGAAAATACGCAAAGTCTAAATCTTCATTAATGTACCAACCACCCGCATCGTCGGTGGTATCAACATCGAGCTTATTAGTGCTCTTTACAATGGGCTCCAACTCCCACAGGCACTCTTCTTTCTCAGGCTCAATGTCAGCTTCATTACCAGAGTCTGGCTCCTCTGGTTGTGGGGTTTCATTAGTCTCCTCCGGATCCTGATATAAGAGGGAGTCCGTGAAATAATTTTCAACCCCTTTAAACGGATGCCTTTCGGCAATCAACGTTCGGACCTGTCCACTCTCGTCAATGTATTTCATGACTTGGTGGAGAGTAGAGGGAACGATGGAATTGCGGTGAATCCATGGTCGTCCCAGCAACAGGTTGTAGGAAGTGTCCGCGTCAATGACGTACACGTCACTTCTGACTTGAGGCTCCCGATCTGGCATTTGAGCTTGATCTTCCCCATTGGGCGGGAGCTGTTGGCATTGAACCCGTAAATAGTCGTCTGGGTAGGGCTCAGACGATGGGTAGGAATGCCTAGAAACTGCATAACCCGCGAGGTATGATGCTTAGCACAGACCCTGGGTCTACCTGGATGCGGTTCACCTCGGATGACCCATATACCCTGTGAAGTATAGGGGTCGGTCATGCTTCCCTTTAACCTGCATGTCGTCTGTTGTGAAGGTGATGCAGGGAGCATTTGGGAGGCGTGGAGGCAATCCTCTACATCTTCCTCCTTGGCACGCGGTCATAAGACCTCAGCATTGGCCAAAGCTTCTTGTAGAGCCTCTCTGGTTGACTTTGATAGCCTCAGGAGCTCATACAAGGTAATGCGTGCCGGGATGTTGGCTAATTGAGCCAAGACATCAAATTGTAAGGTGTCGAGGATCCTTCCGTTACACCTTTTAGAAGAGCCGAGAAAACCGGGTTTCTTTCTGTTCTCCCCAGGTGTTTCGTGGAGGGCTTGGCTGGTTCTACGGCTGGTTTGCGGAGAAGCCGCTGTTGTCTCGCCGTACTGCTTTCAAGTATGCCTGTCCTGAACGGGTCCCCACCGTAGGTTGGCTGGGCTCTGCGGCCAGGACTATTGTTTCCTCTTCTGAGTCAGTCAGCGAGGGAACATCAGTGTCCGCTTCTCGAGAGGAAGCGCACATCACATGGCAAGATGAAGTCTTCCCTTTGCCTTTGGACTTCCTGTTGGTCACAGTCGTCCATTGTTGCTCGTCGACGAGGTCAGGGTGGACCCACATGATTTCCCCTCGAGGTGTAGGGATGGGTACCAAGCCTTTCTCCCGCTGCTGATGAGGGTCTGTGTTGACCACCCTCAGTTCTCCTTTCGGGACAGAGATCACCCCCACGGGTGTCGGGGGTCGTGTCCCAAACTGGAGAATCGACGTCATGTTGGCCGTCATCTTCTTTGCTCCGGTCGGAGTTTTAATACCTCCGCGTCATCAGAGCTTGAAGGATGTCCTTAAAGACGTAGCAGCTTTTGGTAGGATGTCCGAGCATCCTGTGGTATAAGCAGTAGGTGGGATTGTCGGTCTTGCCGACTTCCTCCGGGCGCCTAATTTCAGGGAGCTTCAGTCGATTGCTCTTGTTGAGTAGCTTGAAGAGCGAATCGACGTGTTCCTCCTTGAAGGAATACTGCTTGTTGGGGCGTGGCTGGCTTGAAGAGCCACTTGCCCTGCCTGTTTGAGGTTTGGTGGAAGATTTGGTCTCCGTCGCCAAATTATCCTTCCGCTTGTTTTGGAGGGATGTGTCTGGTGCACGCCTTGTCGACCTCTCTGGCCTGGCTTGCCTTCTTCCGCTCTGACGCGGGCGACAATCTCCTCAGCCTGTTCACCTTGCTGGACTAATTGTTTCCAGGTGCGGTTTTCAGCAACTCCTATTTGAGCAAGGAGTGAGGTTTGGAGATTATGGCGACATGTTTCCCACCAGGGTGGCCTGGGTCATGCCGCTTGGACATCGGAGTGCCATGTTCCGAAATCTTTCTACGAAGACTTGACGGACTCTCCCTTTCGCTGTTTTGTAAAAAAGGGTAGGCATTGTAACTTCGGAGTCGTCTTCAAAGAAGCGTGTCAAGAACAGCTTCTCTAGATCCTCCCATTTCTTGATAGAACCCCTCCGGGAGCTTCATAAACCACTCAAAAGCCAACCCTTTCAGGGTGCCGATGAACATCCGCGCCAGGATGGCGTCATTATCTACCACGTTCCCGGTCTGGGATTTGAAGTAGTAGATATGCTGGTTGGGTGACCCCTTCCCGTCGAATGCTTGAGGGTTGGAGCCTTGAACTTAGGAGGGTATGGAACTAAGTCCCACTCAGCCGGATAGGGCGGACCACTCCTGCTTC
The DNA here is from genome assembly GCA_038442645.1 of Agave tequilana. Classification (NCBI taxonomy): domain Eukaryota; kingdom Viridiplantae; phylum Streptophyta; class Magnoliopsida; order Asparagales; family Asparagaceae; genus Agave; species Agave tequilana. The sequence goes on from JAVJIF010000479.1 coordinate 157,434, forward strand.
TTGGAGGTCCTTGCGATTGGCAAGGGCCTCAAGGCGTCGTTCCATTGACTCATGCTCACCCTCTTAGCATGAGTCTTCTCCTGGTCTTGGTCGCTTCTTGCCTGCGACGAGGGCTTGGACACATCCGAGGTAGATCGTCGTGTCTCGTCAGAAGATTCGGAGGGTGCTTCCTCCCTTTCTCCCTTTTCCCCTTCGGCCTTCTAGGGAGATCTCGCTCTTTCTTCTTAAGCATTTCTCAAGCATATGCTTGAGGGAGTCGATGGATCTCTGTTGAGAGAAATTATATCCAGCTGGTGCTTCTGCGTCTGTTCTAAACGCCTGGTCGTCTCTCAGGAGTGTCGGCCATGTAGGCGGAAGCCTCCTTCTCGACTGAAGAGTTTGAAGCCTGCGACTCCACTATAGCGGAGTGAGAACCACCCATTCTAATGCCGCGGGCTAAGGCATTATAGTCAATTGGGGGAATGGCCCCTGTCCGGTGCGTGTGTTGATACACCCCCTCCGGTTCAGAGTCAGATTCCTCTGAGTTGACCATTAGTTGTTTTCCCTTGCTTCTGCTAGTCATGTTTGCAGTAAGCTCCGGGTATTCAACATCTGAGAAGGTTCTCCTCCTGTGGGAGCGTCTTCTCTTGGCTGACGGTGGAATCAGGGTCAGCTGTCTAATTAAAGACGGCTGGTGCACGCCTGACTCGCAATGGCATCCAGAGAGCATCTGGATGAGCTGTTTGACAGCAGCAGGGAGAAGTGGTCTGATTGGCACTCCTTTTCCTTGTCAAATAATCCTCAAATCTGTGGAGGGGATTAAAGAGACTGGTCTCGCAACGTCGACGACGGGAGACAGTCATGTGCTGTTCAGCCTGGACACAGTTTCAGAAACGCGCTGTTGCGTCGCGGCTGCGTCACGCGCGTCTGGCGTCTTCTGTTGATATGAGACGCGACTTTCGCGTTGCTGTCTGCTGCGTTGGAGCAGAGAGACTTGGGAGAGAGTGGCTGCTGGGCCCCCACGCCTATGGGCTCGTGCTTCCTCTTTTGACAAGACGCAGAAGCTTCGCTTTGGCGTTTGACAAGTTGGTCTTCAGAAGGCTCAACTTGGGGAGTCTCGCGTTTGGGTCGCCAAACACGGACCTCTCGCACTGGACGAGGTGCGGGCAAGGCATCGGATCGTACGCTGCGTTCAACCCCAGTCAGAAAACAACGGTTCCGACCGAGTGTTTTACGCGCGCGTCTTCTCTGTCGACGCTCGGCATTCCGATTGCGCCGTGGAGGAAGAGAGAAGCCAACAACTTCCTGGTTTGTAGAACCAGGGGTGTTTGCCACACGGGTCTCCTGAGAGACGCTGACGCGGGCGTTCTGTGCGACACGGTCGTCGCACCAGTAGATGTGCCGGGGACCACGCGGGCCTTCAGAGAGGCGTTGGCGCGTGTGTTCTGCGCGACGCGGTTGATCGCAGCAGAGGTGTCTGAGGTTACGCGGGCCCTCTGGGAGGCTCGGCGCGTGAACCAAACTTGGCACAGTGGGCAGCAGGAGCACCCGACAGAGCCTCAGATTGGGCTTCAGGGGGCTGTCCACTTGAGACCCTGCGGCAGACGCGGGTCTTTGGGCTCTTGGAGCCAGAAGAGAGGAACTCTTCATACTTCGCCTGGTCGAACTCGACGACGAGGGATTCGACATTTTCCCCTTACGGAGAACGTCATCTTGCACCACGGTGCGCTCGTCAGTAACGAGTATTCCCAGCGGAGTCGCCATCTCTTTTGTAGGGGCCGGAAAATCTGGTGGACGGAGAAAGTTGTTTTTTAGCTGTAAAAGATTTCCTTGATTCAAGCGAAACGATTACAACCAAAAGAACTACTCTTCCCTCTTTTTCAGTTACAAGGGAGGAGGATGTCTGAATCTTCCCTTTGTTTAAAGCTGGTTCTTCGTGTGGCGATGGAGAGTGAATCTTGTTCTCCGTTGACCAGATGACCGTCCTGGACCGTCGGGGGTCTTCTCTTCGGTCGGTAGAAAGAGTAACTCAGCTCAGTCTACCAAAACTCTCAAAGAGGAGGTAGGCGAAGAGCGGCTAGTACTCAGTAAGCTCGCTGAAGAGTCGTGCTTCTCTCTTGATGATCCTCCTGCCTGGATTCGATCGATCTTGATGATGCCTTGACCTTCTTAATTCTCCGACCTTTCCAAAGCTTCGATCTTCTCAAAACTCTCCCTCTTTTTAAAACTTCGATCCCTCTTCATAGCAACAAGGCTATTTATAGGGTCTCAGGGGGTGAAGTGCCTCCTGAAAACGCTCCCGAATGAGGGGCCCACTACCCGCTACATGCGCGGTGACTGGCCCCGCATCAGGGCAGTTGCAACTGAGACGTGGGCATTGAGCAAACGCGCCTTGAAGTTTGAGACGCGGGCGTCGGGCCACGCGCCTTGATGCTGAGACGCGAGCTTCGCGGGCCTTCACGTCTGGACGCTGAGGCGCGGGCGTCGGGCCGACGCGCCT